>JABFPM010005925.1:0-10705 GCA_022817325.1 Idris sp. 1 HC-2018
AAATTTATAAGAATAATAAAATACACAGAGGAAAATTTAAAATTTATTTCATTTCAATTTTTGGCACAAAAATAAATTATTAATACTTCGGATCTAACTTAATAATATCAATAATATTAATATCAATAATACCTTATAAATATAATATTTTTTGAAACATTAATATAATTTAATAAATCAATATGCATTATAACGACGAATAATAATCTTAATAAATCATTTTTTGACAAAATACTTTCTACGACTGATTTCTTAAAAGAATACGTAACACAAAATCACATTTTTTTCAGCAAATTTATAATCTTGGGTCTAACTGTGTTTGCTTTAGCGGATTTTGATCCTTGCTGAGGTTTAATATTCAAAAAGTACCTTTGAAGAGTTTCCAAAGTACAAGAAAAATCCACCGGATAACTTAGATTAAAAATAAAAAAAAAGCAAAGGCATATTCGACTGTTTCCAGTACATTTTTGTAACTAGCCACTTCTTTTCTTTCGAATTGAATTTGGTAAACTATTTCGTTGTTTGGAAGCACAGCTTCGAGGACAGTTGGAGACTTCTTAGCATTTTCAATCTAAAAACAAATACAAAATATATTATTAGTAATATTAATTTTATAATTCTGTAATAAATACAAAAACTATAATTTTCAATTAAAGAACTTACATTTTGATCTTTATTCATGTAAAAAGACAAAAGGTTTTCTTTGAAGTGATTGCTAATTGCTTCAATAGCTCGCACTGGAGTAGAAAAATCCGCTGTCATATTTGGAATGAATTTTTGCTTTTAGTATTTGTTGCATCAATCATTTTTGTAGCTTTTTCGGTGAGGCCACGTCCCAGTAAATTCAAATCAACTTCAGTGAGTTTAAGAAAATGCCACATGGTAGTTTCAGGTTTAAAAATGATTGGCCACTCGTTCAAGATTTGTTCTACAGTGGGGGGATTTTCGGAGTTGAAGAAGTTTCTCATGGTTCCATATGCTTTGTCTAATAATTGAAAAAATTCTTCGTTTGCATTTTTATCAAGATAGCTGTTTAGTTTTTCTTTGTCGGTGATCACGATTTCACTAGATTCAGGTACTTCCCAGTTGACACATCCAGCTCTAGCGCTCTTTTTAACTTTTTTCTTCTTTAAAACGATTCCATTAGACGCAGATTGACGCTTATGAAGCCTGTTTAAGTAGTTGTTATGATCTATAAGTTTCTTAGTCAATGTATGTGTTCCTTGATCCAGTCGTTGACCTTTGTCGTCCTCATCCATGATAGCAGGATATTTTTTGATGACTTCTGCTGCAATACATCTGAATGACTCTACGCTAATTTTAGTCTGAAGTTCTCTCATACTGCTTACGATTGAGTGCACCAGAGGAGTAACATGTTTCGTGTCTTTCGATCCTTCGTTCAAATTTTTTATCACGATAGGGGAAAAGGTGTTCCAAGGTATTGCGAATTCTGTCCAGACAACGTTAGTCATAAGTTGGAAGCTGGCCACCGTCTGGTCCTCTCCGTTTACAGTTTCTGCGTTTTGTAAAGTTGCATCATTGTTATTAAATGAACTTTCTGAGTTCTCAAATGAACTTTCTTGTTCCGAAGCTGATGTTTCCTCAGTGATTTGAAGCTGTGTTCCTGGTGGTTGCCATGTTTCATTTGTTTGTAATAACATAAAAGTGCCGTCACAATAATGCATTAGAATGTCATCTTCGTCTACAGTGGTTCCATCTTTTTCTAAGAATTGAATCGTTCAATTAAATTCTTAAATTATTATTATGCATAAATAAATATATAAAATAAAAATTACCTTTGTCAATGAAAGTTTGACACTTGTTTTTCGATTGACTGTCAATCGCAACACACGTTTTTTTGAGGCGATTTACGTTCCAGACTTTATAAACTAATAGTGACATACTGAGCCAACAAACTGTAAAAGAAGATTACAAAAAAATTATTAAATATAATATTTACAAGACTAAAATATTGTTTACAAGATCTCGAAAGGTGCAGATTTGAAATAGTAGTAATTTCTATTAGCGTGTTTCCATTGCAACAAAGTTTCAGGATTGATGAGTGAAGAAAATGGTACGCAAACCAAATTCTCAGAATGCGAGTATTGTTCATAAAGTCCTGACATTTCATTATAAAATACTTTACACTTACTTCCCATGAATACAAGTTCATCAAAGGTTTTATTAATAATTATTGAATGTATCAAGCAAATGTCGTACATCAAATTTTCGTCAGTTCCGAAACAAATTGCCATTCCAGACTTAGAGTCTGAAATTACATTCAGAGATATTCTATCCCCCTGAATGTAATTTCAGAAGAAACAAACTTAAAGTTGTGAATGTCTATTTTCGCATTTTTAAGTGCTAATAACAGTGTAGAATGATAATATTCGTTCAACTCTTTAACATTTTTGGCTTCAACTGTATCGACCTCTTGTTCGCTGTACAAAGGACTTACAGCCTGCAGTAACTGGTGAAGTTTTGAAAGAGAAAAGAGAACATTTATGAAGTTAAAAAAATGTCTAATAGCTCTTTTGAAATATTGGTGTTTGCTCTCGAATCGTAGTGTCCAGCAGTATCTCAAGCATCCGAATTGCTGAATTAAATATGCATAATGCTGCATAAAATGAGCTTTTATTTTGTTTCTTTCTTCAGGAAAAATGTCTGTTTTCAAAGTTAAATACTCAAAAATTAATCGTTTTAAAAATGCTACATGCCCAAGAGATAATTTGAAAGCCATCACGATGTTGCAAATTCTTCGTAAACAAAGTAACAACTGCCAATATTCGTTTTCAATTAATAAGTGTTCCCATTCAATTAAAGCAAAAGGCAAAACATTCAAAATCAAAATATTTTGGTGTGCTGTCCCAGGTAAACTGCCTTTATTTTTTTCTAATTTGGGTATGTTCAATTTTTTTTCACCAATAAACTTCAAAGAATTTATTTTTAAATCGAGATCCTCCCACTTAAAAATTTTCAAGGCTACTAATTTTGAAAGAATAAGATAAACATCATTTTCAACAACTCCTTCATATAAATCCTGCGAGATGCAAGGAGGAAGCTCCGGATTACACACGTGATAATGTTTCAGCTCATTTAAAACAGAGTCAGTTTTAACACCGCTGTAATGAGCAATTGCTTTTGATTTAGTGCTGGAAACTGAATTTTCCCGAGCAGATTTAAGCATTTGGATATCAAAATTATATTTTTCTTTAGTTCGGAGCTGACATGTTTTATGTATATCTTCGTTGAATTTACTTATGTAACATACACGACTACAGAAGTTATCTGCATTGAAATTCTCAATAAATCCACCAATTTCGTTGCTACCCAAGTTATCACCTGAACAGCAAAGAAGTGACCCATAAATAACTTGTTCTTGAATGTTTATCCCTTGTGTTTCTAAAATTTTAATTTCAGCGATTAAAAGTTGTAAGATTTTATTGAAGCCAAATTTTTTAACGTGTTTATCATATACTAATGCTACTAAATGCACGTTATCTGGTCTACAATAGAACCATGGGTTAATATTCGCGACTGTCACATAAACACCCACAACTTTGTGTTTTTTTCTCGAAGATCCAATGGGGCTACAAAGTTCGAAGGCATCTTAATAAACATTCATTTTTATAACTGGCTTGTCTTCAAAAGCTTTACTTAAAACATTAGAACGTTCCCCACTACTTAAATCAGTAAAAACTTTACCATCGTAATTTGTTTGTTTGTTTAAACATTGACTCAGATATTGTGGGTCACTTAATTGGACTTTTAATGTGTCTATAATTGATACATAATAATAAGCCGCGTTTTTTTCATTTGGAAGGAGAGTGACTTTAACGGGCTCAATATAATTTAAATTTTCTTTATAAAATTTGTCTCGACTATATTCGTTACGAAGAGGTCCATGAGCTTTCACAAACAAATTATTCGATAGTACTTGTCGGTATGATTCTTTGTCTGATTTTTCAAGTTCTGATAACAAATATTCAGTATTTAGTTTATTTAATTCAAAATATGAATCAATAATTAATTGCAATGATGTCTCGGTTAAAAAATGCTTTGCTTTTAAAGTTGCATATAATTTTGATAATAAATTTAAACTTTTTTCTACAAAAGAATCATTTGAAGAAGCTTGTAGCAGTTGTTCTTTTAGAACAGACTCAAAATCAGGCAAAGAATCGTTTTCGACATTTGGACTGGCACTTTTGTTTTCTGAAGTGGACGTTTGTTTAAAAATTTCACTTTGTTTAACATTTTTTTCAGCATTATAATGAAAACGATAAAAATGTGACTTGAAAGTATTAACATTTTTGAAAAAATCATTTTTCTGGCAAATTGAATTGTAAGGACATTTTACTGGTTCCTTGTTAGAAATATGCTGAAAAAGATGTGAGTGAAATTCTTTTACATCAATCGATTGATAAGAGCAGCCGACGTGCGTGCATAAAATCATTTTCCCCCCAGAAAATGTTTTTCAAAGTAAAAAAATTTGCATAATATTTTACCAGAAACTAACAATTAGCAATGGATAAACGCTAATAAGTTATACTAATCGAAAAGCAATTTGAAAATGCATTTACGATTGACAATCTCCACAAATTGATGTACAAAAGTCCTCTTGGTCAACTACAACAAAAATAATAAATGAAAAAAAATATTATTTTATAATTTTAATATTTTGTGTTCATAAAATTAAAATAAATTTTACCTGTTAAATTTTTTGTATAGTTTGTTCACTGTTCAATATATTCTTTTATCGACAATTGTCTTATTGCTCTTCAATTCATATTTTTTAAATAAAATTCTGAAAAAAAAACATTTTTATAAGCAAAATATGCAGAGGTTAGGCTAAAGAAATATCAATCATCGTTTATTTGGAACATCATTTCGAAAATATAAATAGCTTGGAAATGTACATAATTGTTGACAATTAAACTGCTAATTTTCGAAAAAATGTCATTGTATTTTACTATAAAAATTTGTACTTACTAAATCTTGTGAACAAAGAATGCAAACGGTCGGTCGGTCGATAGGCCGGTCGATTTGTTTCGTACGAGCACAGCTGTGTTACATCTAACCTAACTTGAAACGAAAGAAGCCTGCGCACGCAGCACAATTCGTTCGTTTGTGTATTATTTCTTTCGTTTATGTAAAATTACATTTGATGCTAAAAATTTAAGATAGATTTCTGAAAAATTATGTATTTTTAAACAACTTTACGTAATTATTCGTAGCGTATGTATTTTTTCATAGCATCCTACGTAAAAAGTTGTGTAAATTTACATTTCTTCCTAAGAGTGTATGCAAATTTACAAGCAACCAACCCAAAATTAGTTATTTTTTAGTTTTTTAATATATTTTTTTAAATTATGAAATAATATTATCGAAAAATATTAAATTTTAATTTAAAAATTTTCATATCATATTATTATTACACTAAAATTCATTATAATTGCTGAAAAATCATTAAAATTTGAAAAAAAACTTTTTTATTTGACAATAACTTCGTCAAAAAACATGTTTTTTGGATTTTTTTACATGAAAGCTAAAAGTCCAACTGTTTTAAGCTTTAAAGTGAGCTAAAGTAAAAGCATTTTTGATTATTTTTAAAGAAGTTATGGCACTTTGAATTTTGCCATTTTTTTATAAGTTTCTAGGTGTACTGATACTTTTGAGCGGTACTGTATATTTAACACAATTCAAATATGTTAATAATAAAATAACAACTTGATATTTTTAAAAGTTAAAAATTAATTTCTATTTAAGAATTAATCAGCTGTTACCCTAATGACAGTTCGTTAGGGGCTAAGTTCAGGCAACGCACTGCTTTTGATAAAAATGTTTTTTTTTTGGAGTGCCTATTCGCAGGTCACCCGTGTACCTGTTTACCCGTGTGAGCACCCGTGGCACGAATAATTCATCCGTATACCTGGGATAAACCGTTTGTCTGAATCAATAAATGTATAAATAAAAAAAGATATCACATTGTAAACTACTGTCGTTAAATTTCACTTGTAGAACGTAATTTTAAATGATGTTTGAAATATGTTATGAATGAATATATTTATATACAGAGTGGTCCATTTAAAACTGTTTTTGAAAATATCTCGAAAAGTATGCATCTGATCGACAAAAGTGAGTAATGAAAATTGTTCGTTCCGAGGGGGGCCATTCAATGATACCAAACTCGACTTAAATAAGAACCCCCATTTTTTATTGATGATTCGGATTGCTCAGAAAATGTTCCGTCTATTTGACCTATGATTTGTTGCATTTTGGTGCAAAGATGGCGCTGTAATCGCAAAAAATTATTGAGTGCACGTACATTACGGGTACCAGGGTATTAGACGTAAGCGGGTATTGCAGGTACCGACTAGGTAATCGGATACACGGGTAGCTCATTGCTCGGGTACGATTATCAGCAGCGTAATGTTTTCATTTTATTTTCTGTATTTGAAGAGGAAAGATCGCTTCACAACCGCTGTATGATGTTGCCCGTTGCTGAGAGAGTTGATATCGTTGCGGTGTATTTTGAGTGCAATAGAAATGCAGAACTAGCTCGAATAGCGTATTCGAATCGATTTCCAAATAGAAATCATAATAATACACGGCAGATCTTGCGAGGTTCAGGAATTTCAAAAACAAGTTTTTTGCGCATATTACATAGAAACAAGTTCCACCCATTCCACATATCATTGCATCAAGAACTACATGGGGATGATTTTCAAAAGCGCTTGAGAATCCCCATTGGTTAAGGCAAATTAAACATCAACGCCCGTGGAGTATTATTGTTTGGTGTGGAATTGTGTACTAAATGGGTACTAAAATAATTGGTCCATACTTCAAAAATGGTAATTTGAATGGTGAAAAGTACCGTAACTTTTTAGATAATACTTTGCCAATCTTACTCGAAGATGTCCCACTTCAAACTAGAATGGATATGTGATTTCAACAAGATGGGTGTCCTGCACATTCTTTTAACAGAGCATTAGACATTTTAGATTGTAACTATTCTAATAGATGGATTGGTCGAGGACCTCAACTTAGGCCTGCCCCTCAAATGTGATGTCCACGTTGACCTGATTTGATTGTTTACGGTTTTTTTTCTTTGGGGATCTCTGAAAGAGAATTGTTACCTAGAAATACCAACAACTCCCAGAAATATGCGACACCGAGTTATTAAAAAATGGATTTTTTTGATTAGATGCATACTTTTCGAGATATTTCCAAAAACAGTTTTAAATGGAATGCCCTGTATAGTATGCAAAAAAATCTGTTAGACGATCAATTTTTGGCCAAAACACACTGGACAGTCAGAAGCTCGAACTTCATTCAGACTAAAAAGTTAATTACAATTTCTGGATTGCGTTCAATAAAATATACATATAAATATTGAAGATGTTTTACATCTTTATAACTGTAGCTTAGTCATATTTGTGATTTATTATTCAAACGATTCAGAGGAATAATATTAGTAAATATTATTAGTTTTCTAATGCGACGACGTCTTCACATGAAGACCACTTCAGTGATGATTTTTTTATTAAATGGGATATTCTCTTCAAATGAGGAGCTTTTCATGTACCGGCCTCTTCAACTGAAGTCCTATTCATGTAACGAATTTACCACGAAATAATTTTAATCATGATTTTTACCTTGAACATTTTCCTTGTTCTTTTCATATAACCTTTTCACAAGACGGCTTCTTCACATAAAGACTCACCTCTTCATATGATGACCTCTTTTGAAACGGTCTCGTTATGTGATGTGGTCTTTTCGATTAATAGCTAGATACTTCACGTGATATCTTTTTTTTCATATGTTTTTATTATATCAAAAGTAATTGATATTTTTAATAAATTTTTTAAGTTTTCAATAAACTTCGCTGTTTAGAATGACAAATCTGGTACATTGGTAACACTTTTAACTAAAAGTTGAGGTTTTCTTAGGTATTTCGGATGTTAATTCAAATTAAGGAATAAATTATTCAAGTCAGACCACGATTTACATTGTTGTAGTGTACTTTCTGTAATTGTATTTCTTTTAACTTAAATTTATCTGAATCAGGGGACACGGTAGTCTCTCCGGCCAAGTACAAAAAATGATTTGAAACAATGAAAAAATTTATTTGAAACAATGAGGGTTCAACTATTAAAAAATGGAATTGCTGTTTGGGGAAATTTTGTATTACAAAATAACTCTACAATATGATTCAAAGGGTTAACTCCCTAAACTCCACTGCGTCTTGTAGGATACACAAATGTAAGTTGTTCAAAACAATAAAAATTGGCCAAATAAATTATTTTAAATAATTATATGTCTTTCAATAAACTCTTAAGAAGAAGACTTTAATGTCCTAAATGTCCATAATAATGTTTCTTTTTTAAAAACTAAATATATCTTCAAACCTTTTCAGTATTATACACATTCGCTATGATTAATTTGAATTTTTATTTAAAAATAATTATTTAAAAATTTTTATTAAATTACTTTTTATTCATAAATTTTGTTGTAGAAGATCAATAAAATTCTTACTGATACAACAATACAATCTGTATGAATAAAATAATGAAAATAACCGTGTTTCACCACCTTTGTTCTACACAAGAAACATCAAAAAACCATATTGTTAGTAACTTGTCCGCAAATAATGATAGAAGCTTATTTTAACCCAGTAGGATTAAAAGGTCATATAAATGAAAAAAATAAGCCTAATAATGTGTAGCGACTACCAACTTTCTCTGCACCTAAGATCGACCGTGAAGTACGTGCCGATCTCGGTGCTCGGAAGACTGGTGGACATCTGGGAAACACTCCGGCATTTTCAAAGGCACCGCGCAAGCCGATGAAAGCGCCGGTGTGCACCAGATGTCGACCTTTTCCAGGTAGACGAAAACGGTCGTTTTCACGGCACGCCTAGGCCGTTCGGCTGACCTCCCACCTCGGTGGAAAATCAGCCAAACGGGGTCCGACTTTTCCCACTCAAGGAGGAAAACAATGACCGGGGGTCGGCCCATCCCCTGGATTTTTCCGACCCTCGAAGAGGACATAAAAACCGGCCGGCTGACAAGAAAACTCTCTCTGACGTGACAGACTCCGACTCGACAACACGACGTTGTCTCGAGACTCGCGACGGTCAAAATTATTGCACCCATAATAAATTGTATTCTACCGTTACAATCCCCGTGTCGTCTACCTTATTTTCCCCTTAGCATCCACAACGCGCTTTAAATGAAATGTCTATAATTGGGGGTTACAGAGTTAAAGGTTCCAGAGAATTAGTCACATTTCATGCATAGAGTTTGATTAAAATATTAATGCAAACTATTTTTATTTAATAATGAATGTAACAAAATTAAGTAAAAACGTTTACTGTCTAGAATCTTGAAAAATCAAACGAATTCTGCATTAAAACTTATTTCCACATATTAAGATGTTGTTTTCTTAATTCAAGATGTGACTTTGAATTCAGAAATGTAAATAAAAAGTCAATCAGTTTGAATATACTATAGTCAAATATTACTTTATAAGATTTTAATAATTCCAACTTAAATTTTACGATTTCGAGATTGCACATTCGAGTTTCCACATACAAATAAAAAATATGCATATGTTATTTTAAAATTAAAGAAATGTGAAAATATTAAATGGTTAGAAATAATCATTCAAAAACATACCTTACACATGTCATCAATCTTAAGTCTACTTGGATCGTATATACACGGACGTATAATTATTACACTACATTTATCGTGATTCAATTTTTGTAGTGGTAGAAATGCTCTACAATTAACAATAATAATATAATAGATACATTAAAAATAATAATATTCTAAATTTAATAATTAAAACAAGAAAAAATTAAGAGAAAAATAAAATAATGCAATTTAAAAATAAAAGTAAAAAAAAATAAATAAATGAATTGAACAAAAATGTAATTTTTATTAACATTTAGTTACCCTAAATTTAAAAACTCCTGTACATTCTGATCAAACGGATTTCTTTCTGCATACCAACTTGGCAAGGCCACATGTTGATCAAGAAAATTCTTCATTTTCCTTTTAGCTTTGTCAACATCAAATTTACAACTCCACAAAAAACGAAGAATAAAAAACTCATCTACTTTATACTCTGAAATATTAAGGCATTTATTATTTTTCCTAATTTTATCGTCATCCTCTTACAAATTCAATTATGCAGTATAATAAAAATTTGGAATCAATTTGAATTAAAGTTCTGCATTGAGTTTGTCTATTTTTAACTTTTGTTATTTTAGATAATTTCAATGTATTCTTTAAGTCTTTTTCTTATAAACATAATTTTTTTAATAAATATCTGTCATTATGAAATTATTTGAATCATTAAAAATAAATTTTATCCACAATTCTCTAAATTAAAACAAATTTAAAGGAGGTTTTATATTTTATTAATCTACCCAAGCAGACCTTTTGCCGACTTTACAATCGTTACAACGTCAAGACGACGTTAGCCAACATTGTCGCTGAACGTTTATTCAATGTAGGATATTTTGTTTTGCCAACATTGGTTTGACCTTGTCAAAAGACATCAAAGACCGACGTTTTGCCAACGTCGGATCAGTAATATTGCCAACCGTGTTTTGAGTGTGTTGAAAAATGTTGACGACTGACGTTGTGCTAACGTTGGATCAGTTATATTGCCAATCGTTGTTTGACTCTGTAGAACG
>JABFPM010005927.1:0-10704 GCA_022817325.1 Idris sp. 1 HC-2018
TGAAAATCATGGTATTTGAAAAAGCGTGTTCACGAACTTTTTTTCGGTAGTTTACATGTAAATGAAATTTAAAAAAAAAAATTTTATATAAAAGAAAAAAAAATTATTATTTGAATAAATTTTGTTTGGCAAAATTCAGCTGTGTGAATCGAGTGAATATGAAATTGTACGCACAGTTTGGAGAAATTTTGCAATAATTAATATTGCACAATAGTTCTTCAGTTGTTTTTTCTTTATTAAAGAATTAAGTTTATATTTTTAATGTCAAAAAATTGATCAACAAATGAAAAAAAGAGAAAATGTAAAATCTCTGTATTTTTTTAAATTTTCTATTAAATAAATAATTTTTTTACATTCTTTTTAATTGTTGCTATTTGTTACAGTTTACCAACATTTTATTTCAAATCTTTACATAATAGTTCAACTGAAAAGCGAAAGTTCCGCGGTTGCAGTACATTCTGACAGAAAAAGATCGATAATGCACCATAAAAATTTTCAAGAATTTTTCTTGTTTGAATTAAAAAAACTTCCTATTTTACCTTGTCCTTTTATTAAAAAAAAAGACACTAAATAAACTTTTAAAACAAGTAAAATAATTGTAAAGTTATTATTTTTTCAATTTTTTTAATTTTCTCATTTCTTAATTTATTTAATTTACGATAAATTTTATTTAGTTAAAGATAATTTTTGTTACCTTACATTATATTGCAAAGTAATCAAATTTTAATGAAAATGAAGCGAACTGTAAGTATAAATAGAAGTATGTATAAATTTAAATCATCTTCAAAGTTGAATCTCGGTGCAAAACAGGTTTAATTGAGGATGTATATATAAATACAATTTTTATATTTTAAGGATAATAATTGACAAGGACATAGGGCAATAAATATTTTAAAGACTAGTTCCCTAATGGAAGGGGCACTCCTTAGCTTATAAGAGACGTATCAAGAAATGATGGCGTTGCATTTTGTGTCATTGAATCAGGCGTTGCACGTGTTATACAGAACCAGTGTTTTGAGAAAAATAATCAAATTTCAGTGACATTTTTGTAATTAACAAAATAGCATACAAAAACGGTATGTAATAAAATTTAATTCCAAAATATTCAAAATAAAAAAAATTGAATTATCAAATTCAAGTGTACTCGACAAGAATGGCCTTATTTATTTTTGTGTGAATGAATTGTTTGATACGGGAGAGACTGATTTCAATTTGTAATTTTAAGAAGTGTAAATAAGTAGAAAAAAAGGAAAAAAATGTTGTTCTGAGCAAAGTACAATATAAAAGTTGTACTTTGTTTAGGGCGAAAATTCGATTGTAGCGAGTGTTCTTTTTGAAAGAAAAACAAGCAAGACAGCACGACTTTGCAGAATCGAGAAGTGAACTATATAAAAGAAAATGGAAAACTAATTTATGAAAAATGCTATATTTTTATAGACTTATTGTTATCGCGTCTTGTGAAAAATTGTATAATAACTTGAATACGGTCTGAGAATTTACAAATTGTCTTCTTTTTTATTTATGTATGTAATAAAATGTAATTCCAAAATTTTAAAAATATTTAAAATAAAAACGATTAAATTATCAAATTCAACTGATTTGTTCTTTTTTAATTTACAGAGTGTTTTTTTATACGTTAAAAATTATTGAATTTTGTAGTAAAATTATTTTTTGAATTAAACAATTAATTATTGTTTTAACATTTTTTTAATCTCAGGTAAAAGATCAAAAACCAAAAAAATGTGCCATTTATTGTTTTTAATCTCTTTTTAAAATATTTATATTGCAAACTTGCAAACTTGCACTAATTTTGTACAGTAAAAAAAAACTTATGCCATTTTTTACTTTGGCCCTGGTTTGTCTGACATAATTAATTTTCCTAATATTTATTTACTTTTTTTTGTTAATTTTCTTAAAATAGTTTTCAAAATTCAATTTTTAATTTACTTTCGTTGTTGTTTTTTTTGTTTCATAATGATTTATTATACTGAAAACTAATAACCAAAACCGATGTAATAAATTTTTACGGCGATTTACGTAATATTTATGGCAACAAAAAAATAATGCTACTTAATTATGCACTGTTCATCAAATCAGACCACAAATCTTTTTCTTTTATTCTTTTGTGTCATCAGTTTTGAGCGATTTGTTTGGTTGGAAAAATTCCTGAATTAATTTATACTTTTTTATTGTCTCAGAAAAAAAAAAATTGTCTAAATAAATTAGCTATCAATAATCATGCATTTAAAAATCGAAACTAACACTTTTATATAAAGCAAGAATTTTAGTTATGTAAAGTAAAAAAAATCGAAAAATATATTTTGTTTTTCAAAATTGCACAATAACAAAGCAAACTTTCAAGTTAATCTCAATTTTTGAGATCCAGAGAAAGTGGTTGCTGCAGTCGAACGATTATTATTACGCGTTCAGTGACACAGCGACACATATATAAAGTGTTCGAGTTGCAGACTCGTGTGATTTGTCAGGCCAAGGAGGATTGCTTTTGACTTCCTTAATTTTAACACAAAAAGCACTTGAGATATTTGCATTCTTGATGTGCGACTCAAACATAACATAAAAATTCTTTTGTTCAGCAAGAAAATAATGACTTTTGCTTTTAAGATAACATTAATAAAGTTTTAAGGGGACATGTAACCAAAAAGTGACGAAAATTTGAAAAAAATTTAAATACAATTTTATTATATATTTTGATAGTTTAAAGTGCCCTTTTTCACGAGGTTAATTTTTTTTCATTATATTCATTAAAAAACATTGGAAAATGAATTTTTCAAGAAACATCAAATTTGCTCAAATATATAACTTAAACTTGAAATACGTTTTTCTGAAGTTTTTATTTTTCATGTTTTCTAGTTTTTAAAAAAGAACTGGTAAAAATGTAAACAATAACTTGTATTGATCAAAATGTTAATAAATTGTTTTTAAAATTGTTTATTAACATTGTAGTGCAAAAACGCTCAATTTTATGTTGCTTTTATGCATTTTCTTAGTAATATTAATATAACTTTCTTAATTTACACGATATCAAAATTTGAGTTAATACAATTTGTTGTCTACACCATAAAGAGTAATTTAAAAAAAACAAGCAAGTCGATCGTGTAGTTTGGTACATATTCTTTTTGAAAATTAGCAATTATTTTAATAGTTATTAACAATTTAATAAGAAATTTAATAATAAGTTTTTCCATTTTTGCTAGACATTTTTAATATATAAGCAAAACGAATAATTAAATAAAAACTTTCATCAAAATCGGATTACATTTGTCGATTTTAGCCATTTTGGTTGCATGTCCCCTTAAACAATTTCAATTCATAGACAAGTGGCTAAGAGGACCCTCGTTAAACTAGCGTAAACTTTCTTGACCAAAAGTCATAATAAAATTATTATGAACAGTGCAACAGAAATTTCTTAATATACTGTAGAAAATTAAAGTATTTCTAAAACGTATTGAAAAACCATAATCAATTTTTTAAAATTTTTTTAATAATTCTAATATATATTAGAAAATCACAATAAATCTGAATAAATCTTTCTTAATAATTCATCATAAATAATTAAATTATAAGAAAACAGTAAAATATAACGCAAAAATTTATAAAATAATTCATCGTCTTTTCTTATAGTAAACGAAATGAACTGTCCTAGTAAACATTTATCTTGGCGTGCTATGTTAATCTATGAAAATTTTCTAAGCAGGGCAAGCCAATATTTGGCTCATATTGGCCCTCAAACAAAATTTTTATCGGCCCCATGTTGGCGTGTAATACCTTGCCCATAAAATGCCAATAAAGGTGCCAAGATTGGCCCAATAAATTGCCAATGTTATTCTTTAACTAGTATACCAATATAGAACCATAAATGGGCCGATAAATGCTTGCCATTAATATATAATTAAGTATATATTCTTAATTGCAAGCGTTTTATTACTATTAAGTAACTAAATATTTATATTTACAATTTACTTCAATTATGAAAAAATATTATTTTTGTCACACCTGCACGCGAAGTAATTCTTCGCGCCTGCTTCAGAGGGCGCGAAAAGACAATTCACGCGCAGTCGTGACAAAAAATAGTATATGTCCCTCAGGCGCGCAAAGCAGTTCTTCGCGCCCTCGGTGCATAATATACTATTTTGGAAGAAAGTATGTAATACTTTTTTTCCCGTTAAATATGGGTGCCTTTATATTGACCGTAACTTGGGCTCATATTGGCTCACCCATATGGGCATTTTATAGGCAAATCATTACATGACAATATTGGGCCACTTTAAAATTCATATCACGCCCTTATTGGCCCATGATAATTATATTGGCTAACCATTATTGGGCCATGATTCAGTTTTTACTAGGGTGTTTATAGTTGTTAGCACTTTATTATGCTTTTTTTGAATAATTTAATTTCTTGTTATGAATTATTAAGACAATTTTAAAAAGATTTATTATGATTTTTCAATACGTTTTAGAAATACTTTTATTTTCTACAATATATTAAGACATATCTGTTGCACTGTTCTTAATAATTTTATTATAAATTTTTGAGCAAGAAAGTTTAACGAAAGTAGGGTTGTGTATTTGACCGCTCAAATAGGTCAATTACGAAGTTTTAATAAATAATGAAATTTAATTTAAAAATACAATCAAAGTTATCACCATAATTAATAATATTTCTGAAAACAAATCACTTTGATTTTCTAAGATTTAAGTTCAAATCTCTAATAATTTAACTACATTAAAAGCTTATAATTATAAAAACAAACTAATTTTGTGTACATTTTATTTTTAAAAGTAACTACAAAATAATGTTTTGTTATTTTAGCAATGACAATAATAGCAAATGACACTTCGCAAACGCCGATACAAAAGTTTTATGGTGGCCAGAATGTACTGATATCAGGTATTATATAAATTTTAATTTCTTATTTGTCTACAAAAAATTCTTTGAAATTATATAATTTTTGTATTAACTTTGATATAAATCAAAACAGCTTTCAAAATGAATTTCAGAGACAACTATAAGTGACTTATTTATGCATTTAAGGTGGGACTGGATTTTTGGGCAAACTTCTCATCGAAAAGCTTCTTCGGAGTTGTCCTGACGTCAACACACTTTACGTCATAATCAGACTAAAAAAGGGTCAAAACAGCCAAAGTCGATTGGATAATCTTTTTGATGACCTTGTAGGTTTTACTTTTACTTTCATTATGTAATAAAAATTCAACTTTGTAAACAAATTTTATTTTTAAAATTATTTCTTTATTTTCAAAAATCTTTTTTTAACACTGCGAAAAAAGTTGTCTGAAATTCATACTTTTTTGCCCCAGTTTTTCAGACTTTTTTTACGTCTTATCCAAAATAAATAAATTTGTTTTAAGTCATATTTTAACACTGAATCAATTGTGTCAAACAATATAACAACAAACATCAGAATGTCAAAATAAATTTAAATATGGATCATTTTGAGTGCGAAATGTACACTTATGCTGCACATACATCTGAATTGTTATTAAAACATGTTTGTATGTTTTCATCAACACGATCCGTTATTTAAAATTGCTTGTAAGTACAAAAATTGTCAAGCATTTTTAATTCATATCTACTTTACAAAACAATTTTTGAGTATGTATATTTATTTTAATTTGTTTCAATTTGTTTCAATTGATAATTTATTAAATTTTATTTTACTTGTTTTATACCATATCGAAACTTCTGATATGTTGAATTGACTGTCAACTTATTCGTCTTATAAATTTCAGTCTTACACAAATCTTTTCATCTTACAACTTCTAAAGTCTTACTATCAAAACATCTGAATCAAGCATTTTTTCAATCTTATTGTAAGACTGCAACACTTTTAAGTTGAAGATTTTGTCTTAATCTGAAAGTTATAATAAAAAAGTTCTGAATTAACTTACACTGATAATCTCTAACTGTTTGAATTCAAATTAATTTATAGTATGAATCTGAATTTCAGACTACAGTGTTTTAATTTCAGACTTGCTAAGATAGAATTTTTCGCTGTGAAATCAATTTAATTTTGACCTGTTTTTAGATTTTTGACACTCTGAAGCAACAGGTGCCCAAATTTCGTTTAAAAGTTGCTGCAATAGAGGGAGATTTCAGTTTACCAGGTTTAGGTATATCTATTGCGGACAAAGAATTGCTGTTACGTGAAGTTTCTACTGTATTTAATGTCGCTGCCACAGTTAGATTCGATGAAAAGTTAAAGGAAGCTGTGACAATCAACGTAAATGGAACGAAAGAAATGATCAATTTGTGCAAACAGATGCACCATTTGAAGGTATTTTTAAAATTAAAAACAAATTATATTTAGTTAATTTTCAACTTGTACAAAAAGAATTTTTTTTAATAAAAAGAGTTTTTTTCATTACCGAAAACTGTACTTTTTTAAATAAACTCAATTTTTAGAGTAAGCAAAATAAATGTTCAAAATTGTTGGCTTTTAATTTTTATTTATTGTTTTTACAGTCTGTCATACACGTTTCCACAGCTTACAGTAACTGCAACCTGTATGAAATAGCAGAACAGTTTTACGAACCCCCAATTACAGGTAATTTTGTTTTTCTAATTAAAGTTTTATTTTATAATAAAAATTTATATAATTTTTTGCAGGAGATAATGCCATTCAGTTATGTGAGACCATGGATGATACGAAATTAAATGCCATCACCGAAACCTTGTTGGGAAAATTTCCCAACACATACACTTTTACAAAGTGTCTTGCTGAGGATATTGTTCGGGAACATGGGAAGAGTTTACCAGTTGGAATATTTCGACCTGCGATAGGTATCTAAAAATGAAAAAAAACAACAACTTAAAAGAATAAAAAAACTAAATTAATAAAAAAATTTAAATCATGGCGAGCTTTATTAGAACAATATTGCTTAGAAATGTTTAATTTTTGAATTTTTCTTTTAATTTGCATTTTTCGAGTTTCATATTTAATTTTCTGAAATAGTTAAAAATTAAAATAATCATTCTCTTTGCAAAAATTAAAATATTATACTAAAATTTGATTATCACAACAAAATTTTATACTTTCAATTTAATTATTTTAAAAACTTAGAATTGCATTTATTTTATTTTAAATGATAACATTTTCAGAGACATTTTTTCGGTTTTTTCTCTTTTGAACTCTTGCCGTCAAAGTTCAAACATCTTGATTATTGTTTTATTTTTCATTTTGACTAGCTTGCCCCGATAGGAAGACCTTTTCAAAAAATATAGATACAATTTCAACGTATAAAAAATATAAATGTTCAATTTACAAATCAATATATAATTTTAATAAACAAAATATATATAATTTACAGTCATTTCATCGTATCGTGAGCCAATTCCAGGATGGATCAACAATGTTTACGGTCCAACAGGGGCTCTTGTTGGCGGTGGAGCTGGTCTACTCAGAACACTAAATATTGACGTTAATTGCCAGGCTGAATTGGTGCCTGCTGATTTAACAGTTAATGCTTTAATTGCTACAGCTTGGGACGTTGCAAACAAAAAGTATAAATATATTTGTTTGTAAATTTAATTTTAATAATTATTAAGAAGATTTTATGCCTTTTAGAAAAATAGTTGCAAGAAACATGTTTAACACTAATTATTATCGGGAATTAAGATTTGTTTAAAAATACTCCCTCTGACGAAATTGATTAGAAAAGACATTTATTTGAGTTTAAAGTTTTTGTTTGCTTGTTAAGAAAAATTTTGTTTAATTGAATTTTCTTTTGCCGTCAAGATATAGAAAGTTTTTTTATAAAATGTTGTCTTAAAAATGAAATTAATTTCTTTTAAAGGGGGGGGGGGCACTCTTGACTTATTAATTACTTTTTTGTTATAAACAAAATTAAAAAGTTAAAATATAGTTATGTAAGCTGCACAAAAACGCATTTATTTATATTCATATTTAGTATCTGAATGAAATTCCCAGAAAGTACTGTTTTTTACCTAGTCTTAAAAACTAGTCTAAATTATATAGGTTTTCAATTTTTTATTCCAAATTAATATTTATTATAAAAATATGACCAATCATTTTAAATAATTATTAATTGTTAAATCTTTTGTATACTATTTATATATTATTGAAAAAGATAATAAAAACTGTATTTTTTAGCATTAAAAAATCTTAATTTTTAATTGTAAGAAATTACATAGAAAAAAGTTAAATTTTAAAAATGATATCTATTTTTCTTCAATATGATAAAAAAATCTTTTTATAAAAAAGATCTTATAATAAAAAAAGTAAAACAAATTTTGTTATTTTACTAGCTTTTGACATTAAAAATATTTATAAAACATATTTCAATCAAAGAAATATTAGTTTACACTTTGTACTTAGATGTATAAAGGTTGCAGTTTTCAGGGGCAAGATAAGTACTGTCTGTCTCTTTCTAACAAATACAAATCTTTTTTAAGTTTTGTGTAGTTTTATATTCATCTATAATCTAAATATACTTTTCCAATATTAATTTTATTAGAACTAAAATGAAATTTGTATCAATATTTAATTTAATTGAAATACTTTTATTTAATTATAAATAATTGATTTTACAAATTGAAATTAATTATATATTAAACAAAAAAACACAGTCTTGAAATATTTTAATTTGTTCTTCCATTTTAGAAATGAAGCAGCAGATCCTACGATTTATAATTATCATTCTTCTTGGAACAACAGCATCACTTGGGGAACTTATATCGATTTAGCATTTAAATTTGGCAAAAAAATTCCAACGATGAAAAGTGTTTGGTGTTACAGCATGACATCAACAAAGCATGCCTATTTATATTACATTTTAATTTTATTTTTACATATTATGCCCGCTTTAATTATGGATATTGGATTCTTCGTTTTAGGCAAAGAACCAAGGTAGTTTTAACAAATTTGATTCTTCAATTATATTACATATTTTTCAAAATATAAAACAAAATTTTTATAAATTTGTCTTTTCAGAATGTTGAAAGTCTATAAAAAAATTCACAAATTTTCTGCTGTAACAACCTACTTCAGCACTAAAGACTGGAAATTCCGAAACGAAAACACAAGAAATTTGTGGGAACATTTGTCTGACAGCGACAAGGAAATTTTTTTCTTTTCAATGGACAACTTTGACTGGATAAATTTTATGGAAAAATGCGTCATTGGTCTGAGACTTTATGTTTTCAAAGATGATCCAAGTAATATTTCAGTTGCGAGAAAAAGAATGGCCAGGTAAACAAAAACAAGATTTTTTTAATTTTCCAAATTTTTAATTTTTTTGACTTTTCTTTCAGAATGGTTTTTCTACACCGAATCCTGAAATACATGGTTTTTGCTCTGATCATATGGATGACTTATACACTGCTCACAATTGTCCTGTCAATTGGATCGAAAATTGGATTCTTATTGCTCAACGAAAACTTAATTATAAAATGAAAAGCACAAATTAATTTATAATCTCACGTACAATTATTTACTATCAAATTCACTTTTATCAAACTATTTGATACAATTTATTTATATTCCATTTACATAATACTACTTTATTAATGTACTTTATTATCATTAAAATTAAAAAACTTTTTTTTATATCGAAAAAAATTATAATTAAGTTTAATAATAAATGTCAATTAATCATTTTAAGTACAGTTTGAGAAGACAAATTGTTGGTCACAAATTTGAAAGGCTAATGTAGAATGTTACAAAAATAAATTAGCAGAATATTTTTTATATAAGCAGAATAATTTTTATTCAAGCAGAGTATTTTATATTTTAGCAGAATATATTTTGTTTCAGCAAGTAATTAAACTTTTGTTTATGTGTTCAAGTATAAGTATAATATATTTGATATTTATTTTGATTTCTCTTGGTATCAATTGATGTGTTTTATAATCTGAGTATATATAGGTGCCAAAAATAAAGGAATTATATAACAAAAACAGAAAAAGGTAAAGTATCCCACGTAACATGAATACGAGCGTGAATAGGAGTATGGAGCCGAGATTTAGCTCATTGTGATGTTTGGCTATCATTTCGCAACGTGAAAGTTTAAAGATCTCTCTCTTCGTATTTCTATGGTTATGATGCTGCGGTCATGCAATTATTATCGAAGAATTTATTCTTCCTAGAAAGATAGGTAATAATCAAATTATTACTTCAGTATTATTCAATATGAAAACTAACACAGGTTTTCAACTTTAAAAAAAAAAAGAAAAACTCGTTCAATTTTTAAAATGTGAAAAAATCCTCGTTATTTCGAAAAATTATTTTACGATTTTAATTTGTAGAAGAAAATACCATTTTTTTACGAAGAGTTTTCGTAATATTAAACTTGGAATTTTTCTTAAGAAATTGTAATTTTAAACTATGGATTTTTAGACAACACAATTCATAATGAATTGGGTATTGAAATTATTTTATGTAAATAATAATAATTATTATTATTTCATAAAGAAGTTGCATATAAGTTGCAAAATGTTGTACTTATGTGTTTTTGTTGCGACGCTTTGAATATAAAATTAATATTCGATAAGAATACTAATTAAATTGTAATAAAATTTTATATAATAAAGAATACAAAGAAACAATTAAAATAAAATTAAAAAAAACTACGTCTTAGTTCTCTCTATTTTAAGTATTATAAAATACTTTTTTTCAGAAAATCTTTAACTTTTAGTATTTAAAA
>JABFPM010005928.1:0-10703 GCA_022817325.1 Idris sp. 1 HC-2018
CTCTGTTGTGTCGAACTGAGCAATGATTCTTATTGACCAGCTACTCCTACTCCATTTTAATGCTTAGGTGAAACAGATGCTCGGTGGTGTCTAAAAGCTCTCTTGTGTCAATCTTTTACGGTCCTAAATTTTAGATCAAAACTGGCTATGTTTTTCCCCTTTATGAAAAAGATGCAAAAATGCAATGAAAATTTCAATTGGCCGTAAAATGGCCATTTTTCATGGAAAATCCTTTTTTTCATTTTGTTAAGAAAAAAATGAATTTTTAGAAACCATCATAAAAACCATAAGTTGTGCGGCAAATTTTTCCCATACACCCAGGGTCTGTTAACTTCCATATACCTCAATGTAGACAAAGATTCTGAACGTTTAAAGCGCCTCTAGCGGAGAGAATGAGGAAGTAAATTTTTTATCTCTGTCATATAGTTTAAAATCTTATGGCAAATGAATTTCATAAAATATTTGCTTTTGTGTGGAATAAAAATAATTTAAAAAATAAATAAAATAAAAAAAAGATAATAAAATGAATTAATAAAATAGAAAAATAAAAATAAATAATGGACTAATTTAAATTAAGATACAGTAATACTGCATTTTGTAAACGTTGAAAAAACCCGGAAAAAACCTTGAATTGTAGATAAAAACCAAAAATTGTAGATTTTTCATAATCAATTTTTTTAAAATG
Source organism: Idris sp. 1 HC-2018 (assembly GCA_022817325.1). NCBI lineage: Eukaryota > Metazoa > Arthropoda > Insecta > Hymenoptera > Scelionidae > Idris > Idris sp. 1 HC-2018. Next base: position 686 of record JABFPM010005928.1, read on the forward strand.
TTTTTTTACCCCTTTTTACAATTATTTATTATTAAGAAAAATCTTATTTATAATTTTTATAGTCCATGTTTGTAGTTGATAAAATAACTTGACTTTTTATTTAGTTTGCATAGATTGAGAATAATAAAAGCAATAAAGCTTAAGCAATTAAAATGCTATTTGAATTGAAAAAAAAAAATGTTTAGCCTGGAAAACGCTTTGAATTTTAATTTAATTTGTCGCAGAATACCCTAGAATATTATAATAGTAGAGTTAACAAAATACTTTTAAATAAGTAGAAGACAGTTTAATAGTATATTTTGAAACAAAGGAAAGACAATAACTATGTTTTAATCAAATTTGTTTTATATTTTTATACCCGTAAGAATTATAAAGAAGAATCTACATTAATTTTCAAAATTATTCAATTTGATGCATATACAAATATTAATATCCATCTTATTTTGCAGTAAGCCTGTGATCAAAAATAAAAACAAATTTTTTATAGGTATGACGAAATATTTTAATTTCTACATTAATTCTAATAATTTACATTCTTTTTATGAAATTGTTACTTTTTACAACTTTTTCAATATAACCAAATCTTCATTCAAATTTTTTTGAACTGAATTTTTCAGTTTTGCATTCATTTCGCTGCACCAAAGATTAATTTAAAAAATAGCCAATGTTTTACTCAGTGATGTTTTCATAAGTTCACGGTGCTGGGTACAATGAAGCCAAAACAAGTTTATATTGTTCGACATTTTTGATACAAGAACAGATTCTAAATTTGAAAAATGAATGATTTGGCCAATATGTTTTACAAAAGGACGACAAACACTTGCAATATACTTTTGGAATTCTGGGGATTTCATTGCATTTTTGCAGTTCTCGCAAATTACATCTTTTGAAATCGTATTTGTGATTTCGTTAATATTTATAGAAGATTTCAAAACATTTTCTGTTAAATTAAAGTGCGATGGAAGCATACATTGTTGTGGTTGCACTTTGTTTTCCTCCGATTCATTATCCTTACAAACGAATTCTTTTAATGTCGTAAATAAAGAATTATTAAAATCAAATTCACAGTTCGTGCCAGAAATTGTAGGCTTAGCATTATCACTTATGAGCAAAGTTTTATAAGCATTCTCAAACTGATAAGGTGTCGGTTTTTTCATACTTGAGTTACTACGAACACAACTGAAAAAGCATTCAGAAGGATCTTGATTTGCATTTCTGGTATAAAACTCAGTTATCCCTAATTCCTGCAATCGCCGTGATAAACGTTGAAAGCCTACTATAGTGAATTTCCAATTTCTCAAGGACGGGACACTTTCTTCTTTGGGAAGCAAAGAGGTTTTGTCAACAAACCTCATTCTGGAAAGAATTTGTTTTGCATCATCCCAGAATTTCATATGACGGCTCGTAGATGTAACTGGACTGCGAAGATCATTTTCAGGATCTTTTTTATTAGAATTGACGGAATCAAACAAATCGTTAAAAAACCCGCACACAAAGCTAGTACTTTCTGCATCTTCTCCATAATTGTCGTCAATTCCATGTACACCTAATTTGCTGCTAACTCGTCCTATGAAATTTAAAGTTGATATATAATTTGAACCTGAATTTATAATAATAATAACATAATTCGACCTTTCCAACGTAGAAAGTCTTAACTAAAATTTTTGTTTTCAAAAACCCTAGCTCAAAAAACTAATGTAAAACTTGATTATCTCAGCCACAATGTAACAAACAATACGAATCAAACTAATAAAACTAACTAATAACAAGACAACAAAGCTAACAAACAAAACTAACAAAACAAACAAAACAAACCAAATAAAAGTATCGTTTTTATATTTTTCCTTTATGCATTTTTTTTTTTTTTAAATATTTGATTTTATATTTTTTATTTTTGACTGTTTGGCTTTTGATGTTTAGAATTGTGATTTTTTATGAAATTTTTTTGAAATTTTGTTTTTACTGTTAGATTCTTAAAATTTTGATTGTATATTTTTTGATTTTATATTGTACAATTTATATTTTACATTTTCACATTTTAATTTTTAAATTTGTATAGTATTTGTTTATTTGGTTTTGTAAGTTTTCATAGTTTTGTTAGTCTTGTTTATTTATTTTTTAGGTTTTTTTGTACATTTTGGCGGACATAATTAAAATGTACAATTTTCTTCTAAGGTATATTCATATTATACCTGGCATGAGTGACAAAGTGTCCAGATATTTAGACATGGTTCCACTCAATACCTGGGCAGCGATTTTTACTTTCATTTTCTTCTTTCCAACAGGATTCATGTGCACGTCAGTTAATTTGTCAAGGGTACGTTTTACATTATGCGTATGCTTATCAAATAAATAAGCTTTATGTAAAACCTCCCACTTTGCAAATTGCCGATTTGGTTTATTTATACCAACGTTAATTTCTAGGTGTTTCGTCATCAGATTGTTACGAATTCCTTTGTTGAGATGTGGAGGATCGTACAAATGGATAATTTCTGATCCATCAACTTCGTACGTTTCACCTATAATGTCATTTTCATAAAAAGAATTTCTTTATTATTTGTAATATTATTATAATGAAGCGGGGTTTCAATATAAGAAAACGTAAATTTTCAAACTATAATATTTTGAAAATACATACGTTCAGGACGGTTCTCTTTTTTTCTCAAAGTTGTCGCATCCTTTATTAAGCTGTTGATTGCGGCGACGTTCCAAGATCCTTGATCACAAACGGTGGCTGAATTAAAGAAAAAACATTAATTAAAACTACTATTAATCATTAGATATTAATTAATTGTAAATCGATTAAAGGAATAAAAAATACCTAAAACTGTAAATCCTCCTTTTTTTGTTGCTCTTATGTGATCAATAATACATGCTTTCATTTGAGCCCACTTTGTTTGATCTTTAGAATAATTGTAGGAAAGAGGTATTGTCCAACCAGATTTGATTCCACGCAGTATAAAAACAAGAGCATGATCGGCAACTGAATTTGTGGTCACACCTCCCCAGTCTTCTAAACCTTCTCAGCATTTGGTTTGTATTCTACACGTTTATGCAGTTCTGCTTCGTCAAATTGTAAAATACAAAGTCTATCCGTATTGTCAAACAATTTACTAAGATGTCCAAGCAATTTCAATGTAAATGACGAAATACCAGACTGAATTGAAACATCTTGGAGCAATTTGGTTAAAATAGGTATCGATGGTAAAGGAAATAATGAACGCGTAAGGCCATAAGCTGATCCGTTCATTGATTTATACAACGAAAGCGCTAAAATTTTGTCATCATTACTGTACCGTCGACCCTGTAAAGAAAATACATAGTAGTAAATTCAAAAAAAGTTTTAAAAAAGCAAATCTACGCTAAATTACAAAACACCAGAAAATTATAATCTGTATGATAAACCAAATGAAAATTAGTAACACACCCAGAGTGAAAACCTACAAAGCATATAAAATATTATTCACAAATTGTGTTAATAGATTTTCTTTCTGAAAAAAATTATGTTCAATTCAGAGACGAGTAAAATGTACGAAATATTTTGTATATAAATTTTCGCTGAAACTTTAATCAGACAAATAATTATTATGTTTTCTATATTGAATGTCAAAATGTCAACAAAATTATATAAAAAGATAGTATCATTATAATTTAATTTAATGATAGTTGTTATTTAATAGAAATTAAAAGTTTGTTAATACATGTATTACATAGTATGTCAGTATTTTATTTATTATTTAAAATTAATGTCTTATTATATCTTCATCTATAGCTACATATATACTTTATTAAATTCATAGTACATGCAATTATACGTAATATTTTTAATTCATGCAATAAGTACGTACAAAAATTGACTTTTGAAATTAATTTAGACATTTAAATGCAATTGACTGAATATATAGATATCATATAAGTTTGTTGAACAAATTTTATTTTTGAGAACTACGAATGGAAAAAAAAAGGAAATAATTTGAACAGATTAATCACTATTTTATCACTTAAAAAAATTTTATATATTTATATACATGCTTTAAGTGATTAAATGACAAAATAAATAAAATTTTCATTCTACCAAGCACAACTATACTAATTTCGGCATAACACAATTATTATAAAAAACTTTTTGTACTGTACCATCTTCAAATTGTTCTTTATATAAATAATAAAATAAAAAAAATCTCAGTAATAACATTCGGCTAGTGTAGAAGATTTGTTCAGTTGATTTCTGCAACAGCATCCTAAAAATCATTTACTGTGTCGTACATTTTTGTTTTCTTCAATTATAGCATATAATATTTTTTAAATATAATGAACAAAAAATTTTATTTATTATACAATAAATTTTATTATTAATGTTATTAATATTATAAAATGACAATGTCATATAAAAATTTAATATTTTGTGAAATTAAATTTCAATTATATAAATTAATATTTCATATTACTTATTATTAAAATCAATACAGTAAAATATACCTGCTTTTTTCTCGACATATTTTTTTTCATCATTTTAAAAAAATCTTGCTGAACAGGAGTCAGATCTGAGAGAAAATCCTCAAAGATTTCATTTTGTTTTTTCAAAATATTTTTTTTCTTCAATCTTTCTTCCTGCAATTGCTTTCTCAGATTCAAATTGCCTTTTTTTAATTTGCAAATTTCAGCATACATAAATTTTTCTCTGGGAGTAAGATTTTTTACTCTTTTAGCATCTTGCAGAATTTTTAGTGGCTTTCGTTTTCTTGCAGTCGTTGTAATTTTCTTTTTCCTCAAGGAATTTGTAGACAATTTAGCATTATTAAAGATTAATTTACCTTCACTATAATTTTGTGAATCTTTAATAAGTGTATCTTCGTCATTTGTTGCCTTTTTCCCTGTCTTTGCGACCAAACTAATCATTTTTAGTTCTTTTTCTCGACACTTCAACTGAGTGTGTATTAGGTAACTGTCTGTCATAATTGTCATTAATATCAACATTTTCCGAAGTATGTGAGTTCTCTTGTGTTAAATTAAGACTTGGAATGGTACCTTTCTTGAGAACTAATTTTTTCGCAATAAATTTGTGTGCAGTATTAGGAAAATGTGTTTTGCATACTCCATACTTCGTTAATTTTTGTTGCTCAATTTCTAAAGAAAAAAAAACTGAAATATAACTTTTTATGAAAACAATTATTTTTATTAATATTTTTAACAAAATATTTATTTCTCTGGCTTAAAAGCAAAAAAGGTAGTTCCTATTTTTAAAAAATTGTTTATTATATTGAACATTTTTTGTCAATTCTCTTTTAAAAAATTGTATACAAATCACGAAAAACAACTAAATTGGAGTTTCATTTTATTTTTTTCCACTTGTGTACATTTGATTTGATAAAAATTCATTGATCCACAATATTATAAAATTAATTTTTGTAATTTTGAAATGGAGTAACCTGCTCTTGCTTTTTAACCACAATTTTATAATTACCCAGCAAATCTAAACGATCAATTGCTCTTAACCAGCTTTTTCTTAACTGCAAATCAGCTGGCAAACCGTGAATTGTTTCTCCACGTTTCATTTTGCAGATTTTGACACAACAAGTTTTACCCATTTTGTAAAAATTTTAATAAACAATCACAAATTATGAGCATTGTCATGAATAAGTAAACAAGTTATAATTTTCAATGTTGATGGTCAACTCAGTAGCCATTTAACTCGACAGTAGCGCTCATACCTGTTGCCACACGAACTACAACTTGCCACACAATCTTTGTCTTTGAATATTTTCAGAGTTAACAGACCCTGCATACACCCATAGAAAGTTCGTAAAGTTTTCGTACCTACAAATCTTTTTGTTTACAAGCTATTTGCATAAACAAAAAAAATTCTATTTTTTCGCAAATGCATCCAAAAGTTGAGATTTCAAGCTTTAATTTAAAAAAAATTCAATACCGATAAAAATTACAGAAGTTACGACTTGAAAGTGGCCTAAATTTTGATTTTAACTAGGTGGCTTTTTTTCTGTCCAGTGTATTTGTAGATTTTAGCCATTTTGGTTGAATTTCCTCTTAAAAACGTTACTTACCTTTTAATACTTACCTTATTATACTTACCTTTGCAGTACAGTACATTATGTCCGTTATTGTGTTTTTTTTGTAAACAAAAGCTTTCAATCTGAAATTTAATGTTTGTGATAATACAATAAAAACGATTTCACTTTACAAATAATCTGATAACTCAATTAATGATAATGTATACCAGGTCACTTAACATCAAAGACTCTGATAACTATATTGATGTTAAATTATACTACATCAATTAATAATGAAGACTGTGGTAATTCGAATGAATTTAATTGTTACCAGCTTACTTATTTTTCATTTGAGATTATAGCTAGTTGACTACTTGCAAACAAACATCAAGTGAGATAAAAATGTTGCAACTGAAATCATCATAATAAAAATCAATTTCCTTATTGAATAAAATTGTACCAATAATCACTCGATTATTCGTAAGGGAACAGTGCCAACCGCCTTTCAGATATAATTCTCAAAAGGTGTTCCCGAAGCAATCTAAGATTTTTACTGCAGCGTTCAGTGGCGGCGTTTTTTCCAAATGCTGCACTGGTTGCATAAGCGATAGCAAATACTCCGCAACTGATTGCATCATTTTGGGTAGACGCCATGTTTGGAAATACAACATTTTCTTTAGCAACGTTAAAACGGATTCTTATGTACTCGTCTTCATAATCTCGAAACCTTTCATAACCTGAATTTGTACGCATACTATCAAAAACGAACAATCGACTGCCATCATAAAATAAGCACTTCCAATGTTCTCCATTATGCAACAACTGTATGCTTTGCCGTTCTTCAAAAGGAAGGCAAAGATCTCGAAATGCAGCGAATGCGGTACTTTCAGTACCATAGAATCTTTAACAATTTTGAGGAAACTGTCTGCTACATTGTCAGTTATGGTGGAATGCAACGGCAAAATAATGTTTCTTGCATTATCTAAACCTATGAACCGATTATTTATGTAGTCACAACGTTCCTGATCTAAGCCCGGTATATCATGAATTTCATCATCATAGACTAATGCCCGTTCAACAAACGGGTCCAATGTTGATGTTGCATTTGCATCATCATTGTCACACTAGGTTTCTTCGATAAGATCCTCTATAGGTTATTCTGCAGATCTTTTTCGTTTGTTTCTTTTTTGTAGATTCTTTCGAGCTTGAATGGCTTCAGTAGCACTGTCCGGTTCTCTGAAATTTATTCTACGTTGTTTACGACTATCAATGATTTCTGGTTCAATCGCATCTACATAAAATCGGATTAGCTTCGGTACCATTTTTTTCTCCCAAAAAAATGTGTCTACATCAACTCGAATAATATGAATTCGATTCATTCAATATAATGAATCGCGTGGAGTCCATACTGTGAAAAGATAATATTTCTTTCTTGCAATATTCAGTTGGCCTTGAACTTGAAAGTCTTAATTGTAATGGATTCATTTTATTTATGTTATTTTTCAACAAAAAATGTTTTTCACAGCACTGGCAGTCCTTGCGGCTTCTGCTCTGTTAAATGCTCAGCTGATTTTGAACACTTTATTTCTACCAAGCCATCATTATCTACTAGACTATCGGGTGTTGCCCCTAAAAATGGATGTTCTCGATCAATAAATAAGCCACACGGGGCAACTTCTTTGTTGATCTTATTGCTCAAAGCTAACCAAGCTATTTCTTCATTGTCTGTACCATATCTCGTAGCTTCAGTTTGTACGTACCTTGGATAAAGGATTTGCTCAGTTAAATTTACGGTCTTAGTCCAAGGTAATCTTTTGGAAACTTTACCGAAATTGGATGCTGTTATCCTTTTCCAGTCGTAAGGATTTCCACTTATCACTGTTACTTTGATCTGTAGTGGATCTTTCATTTTCTTTCCAGTTGTCTGCCTCTTCTCGCAGAGTTTGTCTGTGGTGCTCTTTGTTAATTTCATATTGAGCCAAATCGATGTCGGGCTTTTTAGGGTTGGATCCGTGAGACTCTGCACCTCTATCAGAACGTATTGCAACTGCACGGCCGTGCTCTCCTCTGTAGAATTGTGTTCTTAATAGAGCTTCTTGTCTCCGTCTTTCTAAGTTTTGTACGACCTGAGGTACACTCTTGTCTTTATTCTTATTATTGTATTGAACTAAAGTTGCTAAAGCTCTAGCATTAAAGCTGTCTTGCGCGTTAAAAAAACACGTTTTCCTTCAAGGATTTTACAGAATAAAGAGTTGTATAATTCAGCTCGATGGTTTGAGACTTTTAACAGCAAATTGAGAGCATGAGCAATGAAATTTCTTATGACATAATCTATTTCAGCATCAAAGTTATGTTTGATTATAGAAGGGAAGTGATTTTCAGCAGAAACTCTTTCTGACTCACAATTTAATCCGCGAGATACACACTTACTGTGTGCTTCGAAAATGTGTCGTGGTATTATCAAGATATCCTTTTGCAATTCTCTCGCTTTAATATCTTGCGTTTCATCAGACATATTTCTCTGCAGAGCTGTGTCGTTAATTTCGTTGCGAATATTAAGAATGTTGGATTTTATTATTTTTCGAGCAGCAAAATATTCAGCTACTTTGTGCCCGCGTAATTTAGGTGTTTTCGCAATGTTTCTTAGTTTTTTTACAAAGACATTTGTACAAATGATTGCTGCACTGTACTTTTTTAACGATAACCTGGTATTATTCATATGGTTTACTGTCTAATATTGCATTATACACACTACTGTCATTATCTGCAATAGTGTTGCCTAAATGAGACCATGCATTTCGACGCTTTGTCGAAAAACCTCAGCAATCGCATCTGTTTTCATACTAGAACTTTCGTTGCGATTGAAATTCTTAAAACACCTATGAGGAGGACAATCTTGGCCTTTACGTTCATAGTAAGAACAAAATGAACAATACTTATTGCGGAAACCAACATACAGCACTTTACGTGTAGCCTAACCTACAGTAACAGATACTCCTGCAAGAGCATCGAAAGAATGCCCATATGATCGTTTAGAACATTGACCGTCTGCTATGACAGTAATAAACAGTAAACCACCTATTACGTCACCACGTTCGATAGCCAAACGCTTTTCTTCTTCAGCAGCTTGATTTATACTTTCCATTGCAGTATCTAAGATAATATCTAGAACTTGTTCTCGATATTTTCTATAAGTAGTATCGGACATAGAGTTTACATTCATAGCTGCACACAATTCTTCAAATTGAAAAATCCAACACCTGCTGTGATTGTCCCAATTACAGCAGCAGTATTAATGTCATAAGTCTCATTATCTTGTGGCTCAGACCAAATACTATCTTCGTAGTTACACATTCAATTGAGCATTCTCATTAATTATTAATGAATCGTCAGACAAGTCATCACTAGATTCAGAATGGGAATTGTCAGTGATATTTTCTTGTTGAAAAACTAAATTAATATTTGTCTCGGCAAATGGTAAGCTACCAGTAAGCATTGGTAATGTAAGTAAAGATGTAAAATCTGCGAATTCTGTTGTCGAGTCGAAAGAGAGAAAATTCTCAAGGTGCTATTTTTGCGGCGATGTGAGGCACCTGAGTAATGTTTGTCCTACGCGTGAACAAGGGCGCAAGTGTTTAAAGTGTCAAAATTATGGTTATGTGGCGTCTGATTGCAGAAAAACTGTAAATACTATTAACCAAGGTGAAGTATTTCGCGAAAGGGGAGATAAAAAATTTGTGATAAAAGTTAAGTGATGAGTGGGTGGATGCGCTTATCGACACTGGCAGTGATCTATCACTTATCAGTGAGGGAGAATTTTCGAGATTGAAAACTGAGATGTTAGATGCGGGTAAGGTAAGGTTTCGAGGTATGGGTTCGGGAAGTTTAGAAGCCTTGGGACGCGCGTTTATTGACATTGTTGTTGACGAAATTGTGTATACAGTCGAAACTTACGTAATTCCCGAAAGTTTGATTCGATATCCGTTGTTAATCGGAGCTGATTTTTTGCG
>JABFPM010005929.1:0-10702 GCA_022817325.1 Idris sp. 1 HC-2018
AATTTTTGTTCTCACATTTAAGAAAGATAATAAAAAGTCATTATCTGGAGTACTACTAATTTTTCAACAATTCAATTAAACAGAAATGATTATCAGAGAAAACGTAGTTAATTTTGATTAATGTCTTACAACCAGTTTTTGTATGTTTCAATTTATCAGATATCATTAATTGAAATTTAGAAATCAGAACATTAATTGAGAAGAAATTGACGTTAATAACTGATTTATAAATAATTTGTAAACCGTTTGCAGAAAATTATTATTTGAAGGATTTACTTTCCTAAGGTGTGCAGAGATTAACCTTGATAGAAATCTGATCACAATGCTCATATTTCAACAACAATAAATATTTTTAATTCAAAGTAATTAATTATTTGAAACAAACAAAAGATAATAAAATGTATCATTAAATATATCAATTGAATTTACAATTATTTGAACTATACTCTATTTTGCAATATAAACGCTGTTACACTTTTATGTGCAGATAGTTTAATTCAATTCAGATCAAATTGCATCACTTTGCACGATATTTTGTTACACTAATATTTAACTTGATCATTAATACTTTCGAATTTTTAATTACAAATAAATAACATATTTTACAAATGTGAGTATAAAAAAGGACGTTAGGCAAACAAAACTCGTTACACAAGTAAATATCACTTTCATCTTCTCCATTTTTTGTGCGATTTTTTAAGGTCGTTATTCAATAATAAATCTCATTGATAATCTTGTACGAAACTTTCTTCTATTCAGATTCCGATACCTGCTACTCATGTTTTATTCAACAACATTCAAACCAGTAAATTTTATTCGAAATTAATCAAGCCAATAAAACTTATGATCATCACCGGTCATCAAATTATGAAACAGTATATCTCATAGTCATTCAGTGTAAGAGCGAAAAAAAATAAAGAAAATTTCTTTTATCAATTACTGTTAGAAACAAAGCATTGTACAAAAAGCGCTTGCCAATTATTCTTTTCACAAGCCGTGCGTAACTATTTTAACATTAATATTAATGATTGATTAAATCATTGCTTACACACGCCTAATAAACGAATTCTCGAAACATTACACTTCATGAAATGTTTAATTGTTACTAAATCATCAAATGTTCTTCTTTCTTAATAGACAAAAGTAAACATTTAAAAACAGAATGTTCCAAAAAATTAAATTTATAAAAAATATTGATTATATGCGTCTTTTATAGATATTTAATGTTTTTATCAAGTTTATTGCTACAAAATTATTTTTTAATATACAAAAATGTATTTTAACTTGCATGTAGTTGATTGAAAATTATTCGTTTTTTCTTCATTAATTATTGATAAATTGTTTATTCATTTTTTTTAAATGATAAAATTCAAGTTATAAGTTAAATATTTATTTGCAAATAGAAACTTGATAATTAAATATGAATCTGGCTAAATATCTTATCAAATATTATAAACAACATTTGATTAAATTTCTTGTTAGTCGCTAAAGTCGAGGGACATTTCGCTTCGTAAAATATATAAAATATAAACTTTCTCGAAATGATGCAATGAACTGAACTGAGAATACCAAAGACTACTTGCTCTGAAAAAGCATTTGTTTGCTCTCTTAGATGATGTTATATAATAATGTAATGGGTGCATTGTAAAACAATAAACAGTTTTTCTTATAAATGCACGTGATGCCACAAAATTGTGAGCAAACGATACGTGTCCGAGATAATTGCGACAGGGAACGGGATTTATGTAATTTTACTTGTCGTTTCTTCTGTTCCCGGTCTTAAGTAAGATGTTTCCGGAACAGAAAATCGGTACCCAAATTCAGAATCCGGTAGTAACTTTGGTTACGCTTTTCTGGGCTTCAACTGGCCAGAAGTTTTCCGCAATTTTTCAAACATAGTTTGCACGCCTTTGAACGTTTTATAACCAATTACTTATTCTGTTACATATTTATGTAAAAAAATTTTTTATTACATATATGATAAGAAATTTCATAAAAAGTTTTGCAAGCATATAATTGAAATTTTAATAAATAAAAAGTAGAAATATCTAATGATGTAATATTTGCACTTTTTAATTTCATGTCAATTTTACTTAACTGAAAATTGGTATTAGCAACTTTAATTTATATAATGAATTTTTTTGTAAAATGAAAATATTATATTGCAATTTCTTTCAATTGACATGAATAATGTTTCCAATAAATGATTCATTTTAAGAGTTCTTCGAATGGTGCGCGTGTAAAGCGCACTTAATAACTTTAATTGCTGTTATCTCTTAGTTTGTCGAACAATCGTTTTGTTACGCTTTCGTGAAGTTTACGGGAGAAAAAGAAAAAACAAAGCTGCATGTGCCCATTGCAGTTCGAATGCTGCATTCAAATAAGATTTCTGTTTTACGAAATGCTATAGCAAGTGATTTCTTTAGTCAATTAAATCTCTTTTTTTTATTTGCATTGGCTTATTCAATATTCATTGATAAAATTTATTTTTTACAATTTATATTTTCTGTTAGAAAAAGATTAAAATACTCTTTATTACAATAAAATATATTATTTCTTGTTAACTATTTTACATTTTTATTTAGTTTTCATACTTATTTAATTAAATTGTTTTTCATTTAAGTGAAATAAGTCAGCGAACCAGTTGATTCAATAAACATGCTAATTATACATTTTTTTTAATCATATGAGTTTTCGACAAGCTTTTTTCTGGTTTTTCATTACTCGACACGTAAAATATAGTCATTTGAAAAATCCAACACGTACATTGACATTAACTTTCCATCATTTGCATGTGTTCGATTAAACAGATCAAATAGAAGCTGAGAGATTGAAAGGGAAGCCGAGTATGAAATGTGATAAGCGAACGTATACACAAAAATAAAAGAAAAAGAAATTTCGGTTGGTCAAAGTCAAAGACAGAGTTTCAAGTAAAATTGAAAGTTACGATCGTTTACACATATGCCAGCATAATGGTGATCCTCGCTGACACTGAACTCAAGCCAAAAGATTACTTTCATTTTTGTTCGGCGAGGAAAATATAAAAAAAAGAAGTGACAGGTGAAAAATTTAAGTAAGACATCGTGATATGAACTTGAATGATTTTTGTCTACAAAACTTTCGACAAATTTACAATTCAATTGTTTCTTTCTATTTGAGACTTCTTATTGTCTATAAGAATTCCAAAGTAAGAGGGGAGTTATTAGAAAATGATCAATCATCTTTTAGAGATGATTTGACAAGTTAATTGGCTGCTCAAAAAATCGCAATAGAATCACCAGAAAGTTTAGTATGATTGATTTCGTCCTGGAAGGGTTTAATGTTCTACTTTCTGCTTTCTATTGAGCACTCATATATCATCATTTACATAAATACAATCAAACACTAATTTGAGATCTTTAATGGCTGATCAATATCACGCTACAAAATAAAACGAAAGTATATAATTTGGAGATTTTAGTACTAAATAATTACACGTATTAGTTGAACATCCAATAGAATTATTATAATGTTTATTCAAATCTTGAGGAATATATATGTAGGAAAAAAAAGTTTATTTGAGAAAGATAAAGATGCATGCACGAACGATTATAGAAAATCACTTTTCGACAGAAGATTGTGGCTTAGTGTGAAACATTCGAAAGTGCAATTTTAGTTCTAAATGAAATTATGCACGATCCAAATGAACGCTGACCTTGTAAAGCTTTTAATTTAACTTTATCGGCAAGGAAAATAAAAAAATAAAAATATTCTTATAATTACAACTATACATTTAATAAAGGCTTAAAAAGTAAAGTTTCTTAATCAATTAAATGTTGAAAGCATATAAGCTTGTACATACAAATAAAAGACGTTTGAAAATGAAAGTCGGCAAAGTGATAGTACGATTCTCGGTATTTCAGGTGTCCTTTAACATCCTTCTTTAATATGTCTCGGATAACGTTCTGCTTATATAAGAAAAATGTGATCGCAAAATTAAAATTATCCTGGATTCATTATATGAAATGCTTTTTTTACAAATTAAAAACAAGTTTAATTTCCGAATGAAATTTTGTTACCTGCTATAAATAGCTGTTTGTCATTTCAAACCATTTATATAATTAAATAAAAAAATAATAAATGACTTTTATTTTTGGAGGAAATAAATGGAATGTGTTACAATTAACTGTACATTAAGCATAAAGAAGCGAGAGGAGACAAGAATTGCTATTTGTTCATATAAATGCAGCGGCACATGGTCCAGACACGCGGACGAAGTGAACGGGAGAGGTGCTAAGGATAAGAGGTGGTTCAAGAACTCTAAAGCGAGTTGTCGACTCCGAGTGAAAGTGCTTGGCGAAAGTCTTTGTGCGCGCTTACATAAGACATTTAACTATTCAGAAATCATACGCCGTCACAATTATTAGACGACTACAGCTATTTGGCTCAGCATCACACTGTTTTAAAATTGTTCCCCAATCTCGTGTAATTTTGTAAAAAAATTTGTAAAACAGCCTTTAATGAGTCAGTTTAACAGCGCTTCTAGACTAGAATAATTTCTTTACATTTTTCCTGTATAGAGAATGCTTTTGTTTTCACAAAAGAAACATACAATTTCAATATTTAAACAGAGAAAATGTATTCCTTTCTTTATTAAACACCAAATGCGTCATATTTGCTTTTAGACTTCTAAGACAATCCAAATCTGTTCATAATAAAAGTGAATTCATGATTATAGGTTTTAAACAATAGATTATTATATTTCAACGTGAAATATATATTTTAGACTTACATTAGATTTAAGATTTTAAACTTCCTGTATAAAGACTAATATGAAATTTGTTCCTTTCAGGAGCGAATGCGCAGGAAAATTTCAAATGTCCGGATGATTTCGGTTTCTACCCACATCACTTATCCTGCGACAAATACTGGAAGTGTGACAATAACATCGCTGAGTTAAAGACCTGTGGTAATGGATTGGCTTTTGATGCAACGGACAGCAAATTCTTAACAGAAAATTGCGACTATTTGCACAATGTTGACTGCGGCGACAGAACTCAGTTGGAACCGCCAATCGGCACTCCGCATTGTTCAAGATTGTACGGCATCTTCCCTGATGAGAAGAAATGCGATGTTTTCTGGAACTGCTGGAATGGAGAGGCTTCCAGGTACCAGTGCAGTCCTGGACTTGCTTATGACCGTGAAGCTCGTGTCTGTATGTGGGCTGACCAAGTTCCTGAATGTAGAAACGACGGTAATTATTAAAACTTATGTTTAGGAGTAAATAATTTGATTAACAAAAATTAAACAATTGTCATAACTTTTCAGAAATTGCTGGAGGATTTACTTGTCCAGCTGCAGGTGAAGTAAGCGGAGCCTCTGGTAGCTTCTCCAGACACGCACACCCTGACGATTGCAGAAAGTATTACATTTGTTTGGAAGGTATTGCCAGAGAATATGGTTGTCCAATTGGCACAGTATTCAAGATCGGAGATTCTGACGGTAGCGGTGCCTGCGAAGATCCAGAAGACGTTCCTGGATGGTGAGTTGAAATTTTGAATTCCTTGTAACCTATGTGTGTGCTTCACCAATGTTATTGACGCATGCCAATGTGGGGCTTTTTTAACTTCTTTATCTTCAGTTTGACTGTCCTACATCTGATCTTTGTCTTTTAATTCATGTTCAATAATCAACTATGTCTCTAACAGTTTTCTGTTTTTCTTATTTATTAAAGTCAGGTAGAGAGAAAAGTAAAATAATGGTTCAAATATTGGAAAAGCAGTGTCCGTACAAAAGTGAAGCTAATCAATTAATAAAATTCAACGATATTTCATTGAATTAGATGTATTTTCAAAGTGTTAACAAATCATTAACTGTTTTATCGATGAAATAACATTAACGTGCAAATATTTTCGGCGGAATAATAAATATCTATTGCAAATTGAATAATAACTTACACCGACATAACAAATGATTTGGAAAAATTCAAATGTTTAATGATTTTATAATTAAAGAAGTTAAATTAAGGAGACTCCTCAGTCTAGTAAATAGAACTTGATAAAAAATTGATCATTATCCTCAAAATAAGGTTAATATTCTTAAAAAAATCACATAACTATTATTTTAGAACGAATACAAAATCACAATTTTTTCTTAATATTCGTGACAAAAAGTTTTGTAAAAGAAATGTTTAAACTAAAAGTAACTTTTTTAGGACATTTTGGTCTTGGAGAGTCGCCTTAATATTAATTTAAAAGTGATTTGCGAAATTCATCATCATTTTTTCGACATTCTTTTCTATGAATTTTTCTTTAAAATCACTTATGTAAACATCATCATTATCACTGATATTACCATATGAATTTTTTCAACCGTTTAAAAAAGTTTGCAACAGAAGCATCTTTGCGCAGTAAATCATTATTCCCCAAATATCCCCAACTTGTCGGTTCTGCTTCACAGTGAGGATTACTACGGTGACTTGGACCTGAAGAGCATCAGGAAGAGCGAGTTGTTGGCCGGAATCCAGAGCTCTGGCGAATCCAGGAACCCAGTCAAACCACAAGGCAAACCTAGACCCGCGGCACCTTTGAGGCCTTCCCTTCAGGATCAATAAACATCTTTTTTTTTATTGTTTTCTTCACGAAATTTTCATTTCATTTGGAACATCCATCCTGAGGCCGAGGGCCAAGAGTACGGGTCACGGTGAATCAAAAAAAAATGAGAGACCAGAAAGTCTAGTCTCATGGCAAGCCGCGGCCATTTCGGGCTGATCCAGATCAAGGTCCAAGTCCGTCAAGTTAGATTATCTATTGACGGGCATTATTTCTCTATTAATCTTTTTATAACGACGTTGATATACCGTTACGTTACAGTCCTTAGTCATTATAATTCATAATTAAATTTATCATTAATTTACGGACTGAATGTTAATGAGAACATCCTCAAACGTATATCTAAAATTGCATTTTTTTTAACAAAAAAATGATCGTGTAATTTGTTGAATATTGTTGATGCTATTGTTATTTTCAAGTACTTTCTTTCAATCGAAATTTCGATCGCCGTAGTCTTTCCAAATATAATAATTATAATATTCCTAACCAACATGTTCCTCGGGATAAATAAAATCATCCAGGTCTGCTAATAGACGAAATAACGTTACTTTGACATACTATATAACTTTCATTTATCATACAATAAGCAGTACACACGTGTTATACTTTTATTTCTATTTAATATACTTATCTCTTGTTGTAGTAAGTAAGCTCACATAATTTGATATGCTTGTGTTATTATTAGTAGACGAACATAAATTTGATTTCCAGGTTCAAGATTTGCAAGTTCCTCCGTGATTTATTTTTAACACTTTTTTTATAATCATTTTCACTTTTTCACTTGAACCAATAATCTTGCATGTTGGAAATATCTACCAAACGTTGTCGTTTAATGTTTAGAGTTTTTGGGGAAAGAAGCTTCTGCTTTTGTGTATTTTGCTAATAAATCGTACTCTTGGCCGTGATCGGATCAGCTTTGCGAAACTTCGATCCCCACTATGTCATTTAATTTTTGTTTCAATTTAATTAAGGATACTTGATGAAAGAAAAAAAATGCAAAATAAATATCTGAAAAATTTTGATTTGTTATTTCTTTTCTTGTTTTTCAACTCTACCTTCTGGGTGTTGCATATTTCACTGCTCTACTGCACAAAAGTAAATATAAACCTCAAGATACATTCTATTTACCATTGCATGAATGCAATCGGTGTCTGCACCTATGCAACATGTTTACTATCACTTTTAACACTTCTCAATAGTTTTCTTAAATTTTTTGTTTCTCATTTTTTTTGATCTTAAATACAATAATAACAATTTGCATTGAATATTCTAAATGTTTTTTCTAATATTAGAAAAGTTTATATTTAGACTCGATAATAGAAATATTTCATCATCTGATACATAACTCTTAAAGCTTATCTAATTTTTTTAATTCTATGTTACATTGTAATGTTAAAATATGTTAACCATTTGAAAACAATACATTTAAAATAAACAAAATAATTACAAAATAAATATAAACTTATTAATGAATGTGAATATAACTAGGCTGTTAAAAAGTTAAATTACATATTAACTTTAAATTTTACAATAAAACTATAATTGATAAAATAGTTGCAATAGTATTTAAAAAATATAAATTATATTGTAATTAATTTTTTTAAAAAACAAATTTGAACACTCATTAATAAAATTTGTAACTAATAATAATTAATGTGTGAAAAGTTGTTAGTAAAATCTGAGTAAAATTGCAACATTTTATTTAGCGAGGACTACTATGGCAATGTGGATCTGAAAGCATTGCGGAAATTGGGTTACAAGAAATAAAGAAGATCTCGAAGACTGACAAGTGTTTAAATCAGAAGCATGAGTAAAACGTACCTTTGAACATTCATGGGCTTGTGCGGATGGAAAAGAAGTGAAATCAACAAAAAGAGCATCAATCGAATTTTAAACATTTTCAAATCAAACTTCCTAATTTCGATTACTTTCCTGCATATCATTAATATTATTTTTTATATACTACTTATAATACATTTAGTGTATTTTGTACATAAACTATGATAAGTAAACTTATAATTATATGTATCTCACGATTTATTTCTCCTGTAAATTTGTTGATTGAAAAACAACAGAAAAACTTGAGTTTAATAATACTACTTGAATTATTGTAAGTTAAACATGCGAATAAAAATACCCAACTCTTTTAATTAGTTCAATTTTATCATGTAAATTTCCTATTAAATTTCGAATTTAGTATAAATTAACATGGTTTTATAATATTTAAAAAAATCTTATTATTTCAAGGAAAAACTAAAAAAATTAAATTAGCCAATGAATATAGTTTTATACGATTTTATGTTTCATATATATTATTTTTACTATATAATCATATTTTGAGAAATTAAATAGAATTTAAAACACTTTCTCTCAGCTTTCAATGATTTCTACAAATTTATTAAAAAATGTTTAAACTTTTTCAGTTTCTTTGCACAAGATCTACAGAGTCAAATTTAATTATATATAAGGTGACCAGACGTACAGCATTGTGCTGTATTGCCCAGCATTCTGCACGCCTGTACAGCATTGATATTTGTACAGCAAAATGTCCAGCATTGAGAATTTTATACAGCAAATTGTCGAATTCAATTTTCAATTTGTTATTTTTGTCTTTTTAAGGTTATTTTGTATACTGTTTTATTCTTTTTATGTTCTAAAACTCTCCGTTATGAGTTTTATAACAGTTTTCATGTAAATGGGCATTACATTTCTTTGATTTCAAAGTTTCAGTTGGATTTTAAAAATTTGTTTAAGAACATTTTTTACGTTTTAGGAAATAAACGAAGTTAATTAAGTAAATATCAAATTTAATATTTCAAAGGTTTACCTATAATTCTTTTGCGTAATTTGCGATATAAATTAAACGCAATAATTCATTTAAGAATTGAAAAATAAATTTTTGAGGTTACATTCAAAACTTTTTATGTGTAAGTATTATTCAATATTAATCAAAAAACTCTGATAAAATAAACTCAAATAATTAACAAATAATTATAAATAAATACTTTTTTCAGGTTTTTTATGAGATATGTAATCTAAAATTTTTTGTGAATTTTTAAAGCATCCTATCATATCTTAAAACCATAAGTTCACACAATTAAATAAGAATTAGGTAAATCTTAAAATTTATTTTTATTTGTATCAATCAAAGTTAATAAAATTCTGTTCTTTATTTGAATATTTTTTTTAATTATTATTTGTTTTATTTTATAGAATTGCTAGAATTAAGTAAAATTCAACATAAGTTTTAATCATGGGCACATCTAAGTCAGCCCGGCGGGACTGTAGATTTTCGTGAAATTAGCCAAAGAATTTTCTTTTATTGAGAAGACTGCAGTTGATGGAAACGTCCATTGTAAAACTTTTAACGGAAATTTTTCTATAACTTCTGGAAGAAAACGTGATATTACTAGGCACATCGTTGTAGACACACATAAAATGGCAGTATTAGCTAAAGCTTCTTCAGCAAAGCTTACCACGTTTTTTCGGAGAGAAGAATTTGAAAAAGAAGAAAAAGTTTTCGATCGATGGACTGTACATCTAAACTTATTAAAGGACAATTTAATATTCAATTTGCGTGCACTAGGACCAAATGTGAATGTATAGTAACAAAAGTTTTATCTCCATACGCAATGGAAAAACTTCAGCGATATTTAAATTCCGTTAGATTTATATCAATATTTTCTGATGCATCTAATCATAAAGATACTAAATTATTTCCTTTGATTGTGCGCTATTTTGATGTAATGGCAGGTGTAAAAGTAAAGGTTTTTGATTTCGTGTCACTTCCTGGGGAAACTTCGAATTTAATTAGCAATTCTGTGTTAGACATATTAGAAAAAAACAATTTGATGGAGAAGATAGCTGCATATTGTGGAGATAATGTGAACACTAATTTTGGTGGTGTTAACCGAAATGGTACTAACAATGTTTTTGCCAGATTAAATGATTCGCTCGAACAAAAAATTATTGGCGTTGGTTGCTTAGCTCATACTGTAAATAATACAATTCAAACAGCTGCAGATGGCTTACCTATTGATATTGAAAATGTTATTGTCAAGATTTATAGTCACTTTTATATTTATACTGTTAGAAATGAAAATTTGAAAAAC
>JABFPM010005930.1:0-10702 GCA_022817325.1 Idris sp. 1 HC-2018
AAAATGAATTTTCATGTGGATTTCTCAATCAGAAAATATTGATGCTTTAAAAATGTCTAACTAGTTTTTGATAAATTATGTATAAATACAAAGATTGCATAAAAAATGAATGAAATTAACAAAAAAAACTTAGGACAAATATATTCGAACAGTTAAAAACAATCAGGAAAACACTAGAATGATCAGAGAATTAAAATTAACGTCAAAACTTTACATGTTTTTATCTCGAAATTAACTAAAATGGAGTTGATCCACTCTTGTTCTAACCAACCCAATTTATTAATACTTTTTAGGGAAGTATTTTGTGCCCCGACCAAAGGTGGATGTTGGAGTGGTGACTTTTACTCCGCTTGAAAAACCACGCACGTCTCATGAGTTCAAGTTTTTTGAAAAGTTTTGTCGTCAGATGTTCAGTTTTCGTAACAAATACAGTCTTAAATGTGCTTTGTAAGTCTTTACTTAAAAATTATATCATACGGGGAAGGCGGACCTGTTATGCATTTTATTAATTTACTTAAAGTTTAGTGGAGCTAAATCAATCCAAAAATATGAAGATCATTTGTACAACTTTCTACAGAACGCTACACGATTAAAACTAAATTTATATTCAAATTAATAGGAAAAATTAATATAATAAAAACGGCAAAAACTGTTTTTTTTCAAAGGGTAGTAAAATAAAACTGACCAATTATTAAAACAACGTGTTTTAGTACATAAGTATACACATTTTTGTATTATCTATGTTATTTAAACAATATTTGATTAGAAAAAATTGTCTGATATTATTTTATTGGCAAAATAATTTTGAATCAAGTAAATTGAAAATAGTTGCAAAAACATAATTTTTTAAAAAATTAAATTAAATTTCCATTTTTTTTCGTAAGACCATATTACATACATAAAAAAACATTGAAAAACCATAAGTTTATAGTTAATGCTTTCGAATGATGTAAAAAATGATAATAATCTACAAAATAGTATCTGGTGGTCCGGTTTAGCAGACTAGTTCGCTTTATACCTCCACTTTTTATAAAAAATAAATTATTTAATTATTTTGGTGTGATTATCTCAAGTAATATTCATTTATTTAATTATATATTTGCAGAACTTTATTGCCACCAGAGTTTCACAATAGTTTGGGCCCGTTGATGTACAAATTAGCTGAAATCAATCCTGAGACCCGGCCATATCAATTAACCGTTGAAAACATGGACAAATTGTGCAGTGCTTATAAATATATTTGTGAAAAACATCCGGAAATTAGTTTGTTTGAATACCGTGCTTCACGTCGTGTTCTTGGCTCAAATAGCATGCAAAATATTGTAATTGAAAATGTCGATGAAGGGGACTTTAATGAGTGGGGCTTAATAAAACAGTAATGTCAAATACAACGTTTCAGCTTTTTATTCTTTCACAATCACATGTAAAAATCGCAATTGAATGTTAACACTATAAGTACCGATTAGTTTTAAATTTGTTTTTTTAATACTTTTGATAATAGGTCTTTTACAAATTCCGGTACTTTTAATGTTAATAATGTGCGTGTATGTATAAATATATACACTTTCAAAAAATATATGTATGGGTGTAACATACATATATGGCTTATGATTTAAATAATAGATATGTTATTATTTATAGTGTAATGTTGATGACATTTAATGCTGTTTTTTTTAATATGATTTCAAATAATACACTTAATACAGTTATCACAATTAAAAGTTTTTTAAAAATGCGCTCTTTTAATGTTACTTTTCAATTTGTCGTAATAATTTAATGCCCCTATAATTTAAAATTTTTTATATTAAATATGATTCTCTTTTCATTATAAATTTTTATATTAAAAATTGTATTTTTAATAAATAATATTCTTTAAAATGTTATAGCTAAAAGAGCACATTTTTGAACACAAAATATTAATTACACAAGTAAAAAAAAGCCCAATACACCGATCAATATCACAGCTACTGGTCATTTTAAAAGACACAAAAATTTTTTGTTTATTTAAATAATAATTCTATTTGACAAAAAATATATATTATATTTATATATATATGTATAGGTATTAGGAATTGATTAATTGTACATTAATAGGTGCGCGCATAAGCTACTTTGTTACAGTAACGTAGGAAACTTTGAGTTTCTGCAACGCACTATACAGTTCTCAGATTCGTTTCTCACTAAGTTTACAAAATGAATTTTATTTCTTTTATTTTTTGTTCAAACGAATTAATTATATTTGGTCGGTTTTTAGATGGCGAACGCGAGTTAGTCACGGGCTACACCGCAGATCATAATATTTGGCAAGGCACCACGTCGCCGTCTCCATGCGCCGAGAGATTGTGCGTGAATTTGTAAAGTTTTACACCATCTTTTTGTTCGTTCTCCATCTTCAGCCTAAAATCAACAACAAATTTTGTTAATTCATTTTGATTTTACAATTTAATTTTTTTTTATTATTATTTTGCATTCTCACCTTAAAGACAAACGTCTCCTTCGAAGTGAGCTCTTGAATTTCAAAATAGTCTTCCATGTCATTCTCACAACAAACTATACATTTGTCCAGAGGGAGTGGCTCCTACAATTTTTATAATTTAATAACTGAGTTCATTTAAAATAGCCAGGGGAAAAATAAAGTAATTTTTGTTCTTCGTATAATGGAATATAATAAAAGAAAGGAAAAAAAGTAAAAGTTATATTTACCAAGACAATAATCAGACTTAGTGATTATATATATTTAATACAAAAGTTTTACCCTTAACAAAGCATATCGTCCAACTTTCTCTTTAATAAGAAGGAGTGTTGCTTCTTTGATACCGATTTGCTTTGGGAAAGGCGAATCGTTGGACAAATCGAGGAACTCAATGTTTGGCTGAAAAGCAATTTTCTTTATTTAGTTACAAATATTGTATTTTTAAAATTTTATTTATTTAAAATTATTATTATTTTGTTTTAGAGTAATTACCTTTCCATTTGTAACAAGCAAGGCTATAACTGGAGCAAGTTTGACAGTTCTTCCTCGCCTCCAATTATTATCAGTTGGTTGAGCGACCAGAAGACGTCCTTCTAAAACAAATCTGGCTTCTTCGTGAGCCCAATCCAAAACTTCAACTGCCATCTACAAAGTAATACAACATTTTTGTTATATAATTTCATTCTGTTTAAAGTATAAAAATTAATATGTGCTAAGATATTGTACCTTTCTTAATTTAATGTTCACCATGTCTTGTTCTCCATTCGACCGTTTTCCATTTTGTATAATAGATATTCTTCGCCATAATTTCGTCGACGTCACATCTTTGGCTTCCTATAAATAAAAACAAACCATTTATTAATATGTTTTTGTTCAGAAATATATAATAAAATGTAATTTTTATTTTCCAAAATGTTGTTTACAAAAATACAATGAACTTTTTATAAGAAATAAAATAATAATTACAGCATTCATATGCTCTAAATGTAGTTCAACATTAGCTTGTGCCTGTTGGAGTTTCTTTTTTGCCTCCTGTATGTCTGGCCGGACAGACGGAGAAGCTTTTAGAAGGCGTGCTATTAATAAAGGATATTTCGTAACCCTTTGAACTGGAACCTAAAGTTCACAAAATTATTAAATTAAATAACAAAATTATAATTTAAATATTATAATAAATAAATTTTTTTTTAGATTTACCATAAGGAAAGAATTTAAGTTCATTCTACGAAGGACAGTATTTTCCATCTGCGATTCCTTAAGGAATATCCTCAGAAAGTCCTTTTCTTTTTCAAGATTTTGAAGTAACAAACTCGCACCACCTTGCCTAGTACAGTAACTTTCAAAAGCGTGAAGCATTCTTTCTGATTCCAAAAAGATTTTGCCCACATCAACCGTCAGTAAATCTTCATCGCCAGACTCCTATTCCAAAAGTTGAACACAACTTTAATATAAATTTTATTATAATTAATAATTATAGATTAAAAAGAAAATTTTACTTGAGCTAATTCTACAGCGTCTTTCAATTTTTCAGCGAGAACCAAGTTGTGTTCTAATAGTTCTTCGACATTTAAAAAGATAGCGGACAGTTGCTCCTGAGTTAGCAGTCCAGCTCTCAATATCGGCCGATAAAATTCTTCCAATATAATTTGTAAATCCCGTCCGTACTTCTGCTCTGTTTCCACTATTTCTGTAATGATTTCTTTTCTCTCAGCACGTTTCTTTGAACACTTCCAACAAGCCACCGCATTGTAGGCTCTGCTAAAAAGAACAAGAAAAATATACAGTAAATTGTTGTTCTTGTTTTTTTTTTGTTTTGTTTGTTGGTTTTTTTTAAATAATAAAGTTGAATAATGAATATTATTCACCTGTCTGTGATAAACGAATCTAATCGTTGTTCACAATCCTCGCAGACTTTGGTATCAGCGGATGCCACCTGGGGAATCGTATCAACAAAGTTGTTGGTCCCAGTTGTTGTGTTTCCAACTCGCCATCTTCTTGCAACACCACGACCACTGCTAGCCTGACTACTTTCTGAGCCCACTCCGCTGTCTGTTCTTTCAATATCCACTGCTCTAGTCTGGAAACAACAAAAAGTTATTTTAGATGATTACAACAACAAAATGAAATGTTTATTGTTAAAAGAGACCTAGGTCAGAATTTTGTTATTTTTGAGTTAAATACATTTTTGACATCTCCGAAAGAAAAGTCACAAGTCGACATATGAAGAAATTCATGATCAAAAAATCAAAATCATAAAAAAGATGTATGATTTTACGTTTCCTAGAATGTATCTTTTAATTTTTCAGAATTAAATATTCTGGTTGTTGTTTGTTGATTATTTGATTTTCAGATTATTTTATTTTACAATTTTTAAGATTTTCGATATTTAATATTTTTATTTTTTAATTTAAAATTTTTGATTATTTGAAATGTTGATATTTTAATAATCATGATATGTCGAATTATTATTATGTTTCAATTTGTAATATTTTAATTTTCGAATATTTGTTTTGTGATTTTTAGTATATTCATTTTCGTTTTCAAGATTTATCGAGTTTTAGTTTTTTGATTTTAAGATTTTTAGAATTCTTTGAAAAATGTCAAACTCTTGGAAACCTGCAAATTTGGACAGTTTCGCCGAAAGCCATTTTTGAATAATAATGAATTATCTAGCTTGTCCAGGATTATTTAAACCACTTTATTTGCTGTTTTTCTTATCCACCCAGAATCCTAGATAGGAATCCTAGGTAAGAACTCGCTTCAAGGTATGCTTTAGACTTACTTTTTAATTGTAATTTTCTCGAAAACTAAGAGGACAAAAAATCTGAACAAATTCACGGCTCATTTTCTGCCCTTCATAAACATCATACTCAACTTTTATTTAATTCTTTGTATTTTTAATTAACTAGTGAATATCGTTAACAATATTTCAATTATTTGTAAAAAATGATTATAAAGCAAATACCTTTAAGGTTTCTTGCGAATTAGTGAGAATAATATTACATTCTTCGCTGCTATCCGAAACGTTAGAAATCTGCGAACTTTTTGAACTCAAATCCCCCAGGCTGACTTCCTTCTGATCGTAGAGTGCTTCCAAATCCCTCTCAGTGTCCTCGACCTCCTCATTTCCCACTTCATTTGCCACATCATTCGGCGTGGATCGTTCATTAGAATTGATGAGGAAATCCAAAATCTCAAATTTCGCCAACTTCTCTTCGCCAGTGTCCTTTTTGAAAAAGTTCTCCGGATAGTCGGAAAAATAATCAGTTCTGAGGTCCGCCGCAGATGATTTCTTAAAAATATCTTCGGGAATAAACGAATTCATAAACTGTCCTCCGTTGATCTTTTTGTAATACGAATCTTTGTACTCGTCGCCGAAATAAATTTTTTCCTTAATATATTCCTCGGTTGGCGGAGGACTAAGAGGAAGAGGCGGTGGCTCGTCGGGAATTTCTTCGTAAATCGGTTCCTTGATAATTTCGTAAGGATTTTCTTCCAGAAAAAGATTTGTCGGAACGAATTCTTCCTCAGACAGAGCAATAGACGATCTAGAGTAATTTTGATCTTCTGAATTCGATTCCGTAGTTGAGAGTAAACTTTGTTTCAAAATTTTGAGTATCGCTTTTCCGCTATTTGCGTCCAACATTTGACCATCTCGAGCCTTTTTCAACGACTCTTCCAGCAATTTTGATAACATCTCTTCGTTTGCTAAAGCTGACAACTTGGAACAATCTTTGTTGTTTTCATGCATCGATGAGAGTTGTTTTGATTTTGTCGCTTGGTTTTTCCTTCTTTTTCTGTCCGATTTGTCTTTATTGTCCGACGATTCCACAACGATATTGGCTTTGTAATTGTCCAAAATAACAAGTGTTCGGTTTTCCATGGAATTTGAAATTTTCGGAGGATCCTGAGAATTCACTGTGATAACTGTGGGGTTGCAGATATTGTTTTCTCCCCCCACACTGATAGTAACTTTGTTTTCCGATTCTGCAGTATGTTCGCCATTAATTAAAATCGAGGTCTTGCTGGTTTTTGTATCAGAATTGATGTGCAGTCTGTGCACCAGAGGCGAATTAATTGGACTCACGGTGATCTTGCAGATATTTTTTTCCTTCGACGCAGTTCCGATTTCGATTTTCGAGCAGCTATTTGTTGAAGAGATTTGCGGTTTCCACGGGAGTTTTGATGACAAATCTTCCGAAACACTGTTTCTTGTTGGTACTTTTGGGCCGGATCTCAGAGTCACTGAGTTTTCCGGATCACTGGCAACTCTTTCCCGGTAGTGTCGAGATTTTCCCGGCGGGGGCGACCAGCTGGTTGGTCTCATTTTTTGAAAGTGTTCTAAATTTCGGTACATTTGATTGATCGTCTTCACTTCTTCTACTTTTGCTCCGGACTTGCTTTCTTCTTCTTGTTTCTCCTCCAGTTTTGTCGGCTCCGCTGAATCTGCTTCTATCATTGTCTTGCCCGGTATGATTTCAAAATTGACCGCTGCATCTTTTGTTTTCCGTGCAAAATTGAGGCGCATGGTGTCGGAAAAATTCACGTCGCCAGCTGAAATCGCAGCTTTTGATATCGTGCGATCGCTTTGGCTCCGAAATAAATTTGAAGGTTTCAGTTTCCCTGAAACAAGATAAGTTTTTTTTGGCAAACAACAAAATGTCAATTCAACAAGAACTAATAAAACTGCAATTCAAAAAGAAAACATCAACTTGATTTTCATGATTAATATAAAAAGTTATTATAGTGTTCTTGAAATTTTTTTTATACTAAACAGTAAATCTTTGAATTGAGGATGTAGCGGAAAATAAACAATGATAATCTTAAAAGAGTTTTATTTCAAGCAGCAAAGATATACCGGAAAAGAAACCGCAGATCATGACCTTCTATAATAAAGTAAAGCGATACTTTCAGATATAATACAATGAAAGGGAAAATAAGCATCGGATGCAACTGAGAACCCTCGTAAAATGATACAGCAGAGGGTAAAAAAGACTTAAATATTGTATTAAATTTAACTCCTTAACATGACTTGAGATAATTTATCTCAATTTAATATAGAAAATCATAATCGTTAATTTGGCTTAAAAAGTTAAATCAAAATTTGACAAACATAAAGAAATTTTCATTCTTCAAGATTAGCCAAAAAAAACTAATCAACTTTGAAGATTTATGCAGTGTCATTTTACGTGTGTTCCAGAAATTCCCCGTCATGATCGTTTTAAAGTAGAGCAAACGAATGGAAAAAAAAATCTCCGGGATTTATACCTACACTGAATGCAAGCGAATAAAACAACGAAAAAAAATCACTTTCTCTGGCTGCAACAACGGTTATGTCGGCTCATAATTATTTAACTTTTTTGCAATTATTCGCAGTGATTATCAATTATTTTTTCAATATCATTAACAATAACAGGATATATTACATGTTTAAACTTAACAAAATTGACATAATTTATGACATTACTTATTTAGAATTTTGTGTGTTTTTTTTTCATGATAAAAAATTGTTCAGATAAAATAATAAGCAATGACATCGCGAAATTGAAAATTATATTTGTCAAGTCATCGAGTCGCTGTGTATTTAAAGGAGTGAAAACGTGAGATCCTTTAATAAAACCATAATTGCGTTGCATTAATTCCAAAGAAAGCGTCAGAAATTCTGAACGAATAATTTTGCGGCATAAAATATGGCCTAATTAAGTCTCAATTATGAGAAAAGCGACACAATCGTGGAACCTTTTTTTTTGTCGTGCCAAATGAAAGCGACTTAACTGTGACGTCGACACTGCGCCATTAGCAGTCAGTAACGAAGCCCGGAAGTGCGCTCCGCGGAAGTTGTAGGATCTTTTTTTCCGTCTGCGCATGGACGCAATAATTAAACGTGCGACACGCGTCAAGAGTTAATAATAACATCTGCAACAACTTGTATTGCTCATTTCCTTTTACACTTGAGGATTTATTGTTCCGCATCTATAATTTTATTATTAATCTTTTTTAGTTCATAGCTATACATTTAATTGTTATTCTTACATTTTATTAGTTGCATATTAGTACATTGTGTTCAATTTGTATGACTTGAAAATAAAAGAAATGTTGGCTCTTTTCTTTTATTTGTTATATTATTTGATGTCAATTTTATTTTAATTTTCATTTGACATGGGTTTACCAACAGAATTAAGATTGTATCAAAATGTTTGTAAATTATGATAAATTATTCTCAGCGCGTACAACTGAGTACGTTAAACATTGCTTATTATTATTGGCAGTCGTATGTGTAATTACATAATATAGAAAACAGTGCGTTAGAATATAATAAAAGTACATTTTTATGAATTCAATTCAATTGCATAATTTTGTTTTCTTTAAAGTGTTGTATAAGAGACTTCAATACAAAGTTTAAATTCTGCACAAACTATTGTTATTTATAATCAAATTTTATGTACTCTCAATTTTTGTTATTACTTTTACTTATTCATAATTAATGTCAAAAACTCTCTCATGGTTTTATGCAAATATTCACCCGACTGAGTAGAGAAGAATCGGCATTTTACGAATCGTTAATTGTAATTGTTCTTTTTCAGTTCGAACAATATGAACGAAGTTTCAGCACGAGTTTAACCCTGACCTTATGCAATTACTGAAAATGTTAACAGTGTGTGCTTCGACTGTGTACGATGGCTCTCAGGGTCAGATCTGCTTTGTGTAATAAAAAAGTTTGTTGTCCGATAGAAATGCAGAAAGCCTAGCCGAATTGTAAAGGAAAAGAGAACGAGACAAAGAAAGAATATGAACATCATGTTTCCGGACAATCGCACTAGTTAAAAAGCTGCTACCCTTGAACGTAATCTGCCATTTGCACAGTTGCAACATTTTCAAGGATGCCGATAGCTCGATGTTAACGGTCGACATTAATTCGAAACATTAACATAGGTAATAAGAATTCACACTCAACTCAGTGTTTCAAAATTAACAGATAAGTATGCTTCACTTGGTTGGTGTTAAAGGATGACTCTTTTTTTTTCTCAATGATATATGTCGCTATGCATAAATGCTCTCATTAAAAAGTTGGTGTCACCTAAAATGGCAAGAGAGAATGTACAGCTGAATAATTTTACAAGACTCTGCAAATGTTAATCATGAAGAATGAAACTTATAATAACTTTGTTGTTGTTCTCTTATGAAACTCAATATATTTTCTAGAAACTTGTCATACTATATTTTGATGACCTTTTCATCTTCTTTACCTTCTGATTTGTAAACCAAGTCCTTTTCATCCACAGCAATGCCTGGCAAGCGATCCCTTAGCTCTTCAATTTCAATTTGCTTGTCAATATCCTCGACCAATTTGAGTTCCTCCTCCCTCTTCACCTTGTCCTTCCCCTTACCCCCCTGCTTGTCCACTCCACTTTTACTTCTCACCTCATTTGTATCCTTCTTAGAAGTCACAAACTTATCAATTTTAATCTGCTGACTTTTCGCAACCCTACTCTCCTTCGATTTTTCCAATTGTTTGCCAAACTCGCGAATATTCGGCACCGTGATGAAGTTCAGCGGAGGCTTTAGATCCTCGAAACAGGGTGGCTCCTGGTGCGGCTCTTCTTCCTTAAAGCTGTTGATCGAACTCTTGCTGCTCTTCCGACTGGGCACCACCTGGACCAGCTTCTCCGGAGCAAAAATCACGTTGTCCACGTTAAACAAAACGTTCTTGCGTTTGCTCTCGCAGTTCCTGCCCCTCTTCAGAATGCTCTTCAGCGTGGTCTTGCTTTCCTTCAAACGTCTGGGTGGTCTTTTGGGTGAAACTTTTGGTATGGGTATCCTCGTGGGCGGTTCGTCCTCGTCGGAAGTTTGGACTCTGGGTTCGTTGAAGACCCGGATCCGCTGGCCCCCGATTGCCGTGACCCCGCTCCTCTTGGGTATCCTCTCGATGGACTTGACCTTGGACGGATCGAAAAGACTAGACGGCGGCGGATCCTCGTGCTCCAGCGCGTTGTCCGACAGGTCGTCGCTGAGGTTGTCCTCCTCGGACTGCTTTTTCACCAGAAGATAGGGGTTCACGTCGCACTCCAGAATGGACCTT
The DNA here is from genome assembly GCA_022817325.1 of Idris sp. 1 HC-2018. Taxonomy (NCBI): domain Eukaryota; kingdom Metazoa; phylum Arthropoda; class Insecta; order Hymenoptera; family Scelionidae; genus Idris; species Idris sp. 1 HC-2018. The sequence goes on from JABFPM010005930.1 coordinate 10,554, forward strand.
CTGCTGGTGTCGGTTGCCGACTTGTCCTGCTGCCAATCGTTGCGAGGCTTTTTCATCAGCCGCAGCAGACGACTTGGCACCGACCTGGGGCCCTCAGTTTCGTTGTTTTGCAGCCAGTCGTCGTTGTTGTTGAGCCAGGTGTCGTTGGA
>JABFPM010005931.1:0-10701 GCA_022817325.1 Idris sp. 1 HC-2018
GTCGTCCACAAGGATGGTCTCTTAATCAAAATGGAAACCAGTGGAAGATGCGTAAATGTCGAGAGAATCAAAATTGGCAACAAAACTATTTTTGCTTCGAAATTTGGAAACACTGATGTCAATGGAGTGAGAATGGATTTTACTGAAAGCGAAAAAGAGACTGTAAATGTGATGAAAGAAATCTGGGAGAATATACTAAACATTCCGGTGGAGGAGGATACAGATTTCTTCAATTCAGGTGAGAAAGTGAAGATCATTAGAAAATAGTTTGGATTGATTGATACTTATGTTTGGACTTTAGGTGCTGGAAGTATGGATGTAGTTCGTCTGGTGGAAGAAGTCAAAGACCGAATCAATGTGATCATTGAAAATACAGATGTCTTCATGGCATCGGTCTTTTACGATTTTATCGCTGCTGTAATAACGATCCAACGTGGCGGGGGTGGATCTGCACCTACCTCTGTAGAGTACGAGGCTGTTGAATTGGATGCCAACAATTTACACCTCAAGTTTCCTAGGCAACTGTTTATAAACGGCCATTTTGTTAACGGTCATAACACTCCTATCAAATCTGTCAATCCTCATGATGAAAGTGTTATTTGCTCTATAGAGAGTGCAAGTGTTGAAGATGTTAATCAAGCTGTTTTTGCAGCGAAGGAGGCTTTTGAAAATGGAGAATGGAGCAAAATCAGTGCCAGGGATAGAGGCCAGTTACTTTTTAGGTACAGTTATTTGCTACAAAATATGTTGAATTGTCTATAAGTTATCTTCAGTGTATAAAGTATATTAAGTTTCTATTAATTAGTCTCACAAAGTATACCCAGTTTTTTAACAAATATATTCACATTTTTAAATGAATTTAATAAAAATATTTTCTTAAAAATTAATTCAATCATCTCCAGAATTGTCAACAAGTATTTTGAATAAGTTCAGGAGATTTCTGGTGCGTTAAAAAGTAGTTCGGGCTGAATTACTGGACCCGGCCCTCCCGAGATCTTCATCGGGTTAATATATTTGATTTTATAGAAATGTTTAAGGTTTCTTAGACGATAATTTTAATTTTATTGAAAATATCTAATGTTTCCCTAAAAGGTATCCTAAGAGTTTAGAATATATTTCTAATTCTTTAAAGAATAACTGGAATTAGTCGATGATTCACACAACTGTCTGAGGATATTTAAAATTCTTAAACTAAAATTTTACAAGGTTAATTATTATAAAGGTATCCAAATTCTAAAAGCTTGTATCCCAAAATTTCAATTTCTTCTAGGTTGGCAGACTTAATGGAACAGCACAAAGAAGAATTGGCAACCATAGAGAGCATCGATTCCGGTGCTGTCTACACTCTAGCTTTAAAAACTCACGTAGGCATGTCCATTGAGACCTGGCGCTACTTTGCCGGCTGGTGTGACAAAATCCAGGGCTCAACGATTCCCATCTCCCACGCAAGACCCAATCGAAATTTTACAGTTACCAGAAAGGAACCCATTGGGGTCTGCGGTCTTGTGACTCCCTGGAACTATCCCCTGATGATGCTTTCCTGGAAGATGGCAGCCTGTTTGGCCGCAGGAAACACAGTGGTAATGAAACCAGCTCAGACCTCTTCTCTGACTGCCCTGAAATTCGCGGAACTCTCAGTTCTTGCTGGAATCCCAGCTGGGGTTATCAACATAGTTCCTGGAACCGGTTCTGTTGCTGGAAACGCTATTGCCCTGCATCCGCTGGTCAGAAAACTGGGTTTTACAGGTTCCACGGAAATCGGTCAAGTAATAATGAAGTCCTGTGCTGAAAGTAATCTAAAGAAGGTTTCTCTGGAACTTGGGGGAAAAAGTCCGCTGGTGATTTTTGAGGATGCGGACATGCAGCAGGCTGTTCGATTGGCAATGAGTGCGGTGTTTTTCAACAAGGGAGAGAATTGTATTGCTGCGGGTAATTTGACATATTTTATGTTAAATTGGTAATTTGAAAAATTTTTAGTGCTTCTAGATTATTAAAAAATTGTCAGTTATCTGAGGATACTCTTTAAAAATAGTTTTCTTGAAAATAAATTCAGTTTTCTAAAAGGTATCCTTAGCTTTCTGGGTGGTATCTACAGCTTTTTGAAAGGTATTCTCAGTTTTGTAGGAGGTATCTTTAACTTGTAATGGATAGTTACCATTCACCAAATTTTTAGAGGATATCTTACAATTTTTGAGGATATTCCAAGTTTCTTAAAAAAAACTATAGAACTCCTAATCGGAGGTCTATAGAATGTATCTCAAGACCTCCGATTATAATTTTATATTACATAATAATATCCTAAATTGTCTTAGGCATACTTTTTCCTACTAATTAACTTTTTGCCAGACTTTCTGAACTTTCTAACACTTTTTACCATTTTTTAGGTCGAATCTTTGTGGAAGAAAGTATCCACGATGATTTTATCCAAAAAGTCATTGAGGAGACCAAAAAAATCATTATAGGAAATCCTCTAGACCGGAAAACCTCGCATGGTCCGCAAAACCACAAGGCCCACCTAAAAAAACTTTTGAAGTACATTCAAATGGGAATTTCAGATGGTGCCACTCTGTTATACGGTGGAATCCGGACTGAAGGACCTGGTTATTACTTTGTTCCAGCAATTTTGACAAATGTAGAAGACCACATGGCAGTCGCTAGGGAAGAATCTTTCGGGCCCATTATGGTGGTTTCGAAATTTAAGTCTAATGATTTTGACGGAATTGTTAGAAGAGCCAACGCAACGGAGTACGGTCTGGCTTCGGGAGTTCTCACTCGAGACATAAACAAAGCTTTACGATTTGCAGAAAAAATTGAAGCTGGCACAGTGTTTGTGAACACTTACAATAAGACCGACGTGGCGGCACCTTTCGGTGGTTTTAAGCAATCTGGATTTGGAAAGGATCTGGGCCAAGAGGCGCTTAATGAGTACTTAAAAACGAAGACCATCACTTTTGAGTATTAGGCTGATGAAAAAAAAAAAAAAAAGATCTCAAAACAGGACCATTTAAATTTTGTTGTACAGTAATAATTGGTTGTTATAAATGAAATAATTAGTTTTTAATTGACATTTTTATTTTTATTTTCTTTCCTATCTTTATATTTTTAGGGGAATTTAATAAATCAGATTATAATTTTTAATTTTTTAAATTTTTAGTTTTATTTTTGGGGAAAATTTTAAGATTCATCAAAAATATAGTTTGACTAAGGGAACCAACCAATTTTTCTAAATTATTAGGTTTACAAATAAGTTTCTGCCGTTTTTTATAAAAAATTGAGCATTTATTTACTTTTTCCCATCTTTCTGGCAATGAACGGATACCGGGTTGGAAAAATTCTTCATCTTTCGAAGCTATCCATGAATCGACCCGAATTTTTGGCATCTTCATATGATGTGAAGTGTTGCTCAGACAGGCCATGCGTCATCGAACGAAATAAATGGTAATCTGAAGGCGCAAGATCTGGTGAATACGGCGGGTGCGATAAAACTTCCCATTTAAGGGTTTCTAAGTAGGTTTTAACCGGTGCCGCAACATGTGGACGAGCATTATCATACATTTCTCGCGCTTTTCTTTGAGTGCTCGACTCAATCTCATCAGCTGAGTTCGGTAGACAGCCCCATTAATGGTTTCGTTTGATTTGAACAATTTATAGTACACAACCTCAAGCTGATCCCACCAAATACACAACAAGAGTTTTTTTCATGAATATTTAGTTTGGCTGTAAATGTTGATGCATGACCAGGTTGTCCCCATGATTTTTTTCTTTTTGGATTGGATCATAGTGGATCCATTTTTTATCACTAGTAACTATACGGTGCAGAAAACCCTTTCGTTTGTGCCTGGCAAGCAGCATTTCACATGTCCAAAATCGGCGTTCAACGTTTCTCGGCGTCAGTTCATACGGAACCCAATTTTCTTGTTTTTGGCCTTACGTTAAGTTCTTTGTCTTCAATATCACCGTTTTTGAACATTTGGAACCATTCACGACACTTCTTTCACCCAAGGCAGCATCACCATATACTTCTACAAGCAATCGATACGCTTCTGCAGCAGCTTTTTCAAATTACAAACGTAAATCAGAAGCTCCCGCAAATGGCGCTTATTTGGCTCAATACTCGATATTTTCGCACTCATAAACAAATACTACACTGTTAAAAAACCACAAATATTACACGTTTATATTGTTGACTGATATCTGGCCTTAAGACAATGATGTAAATAACTGACAATTTTAATAACAAATTGACGGTGGCGCCACTTTCGTCAAACGGCAGAAACTTATTTCTAAACCTAATAAATATTTAATAAGAGTATTAACTTTTGTTAGTTTAGTTTCCAATTGTAGTCATGACGTACTTAGTCGAAAATCATAACGTAACAATATTATTACTTTTTCGGCGTATTATGTACATATTCGATTAAGTTAAATGTTTGAGTAATGTAAAATATTTTCGATAAGGGATTGACATTCAATCCGAAATGTTAGATAATTTTTTAAATAAAATTATTATTGTATCCACAAAAGGATACTTCAATTTTCTGATTTGATTTTCTTAGTTTCTAATGACCTTTCATAAATACTTTTTTATTTATACTAAATTTCGAGGAATGTGTAGAACAAAATTATGGCATTATATCTCACAAATATAATCAACACAAATTTGTTGTCTCTTCATATTCTTTTTTATTAGTGTCTTTTTGTAAAGAGAATTCATTGAGAACAGAGCTGATTGGCTGACTATTGTGCAAGTATCCCTTAATAGGTTCGGCCGAGACATGTTTTATGTATAGAAGGAAATTGCAACAAGTTATTTATCGACGGGCAAATTTGAAGCAAATATTCAGGATAAGAGTATTCATAACTATAAAACTACTTGGTGACATTTTAGTGAACTCAGAGAAGAATGTGTTTACAGATAGGTTATAATTTTTATACTAATAATTATGATAAAATTGTTAATAAATTTTATTGAGATTAAAAAAATGTAATTTCAAATAATATGTTTAAGTACATTTGATATTATTTCGTGATTGTCTGCTTAAATCTTCAAAAGATATTGTACGTAATTAAACATTCAAACAATAATGTGGACGTATCGTAAAAATATTCGTATATATATTTGCGTAAAATTATTGCGCGTATTGTACACGTAATTAATCGGAAATGGTCCCTCGATTTGAATTAACTGTTCGTCGGTAAAGCTCCGACCATTCAGCACATTGCTGAAGTTTCATGAGCGAAGTACTTTAAAACAATGTTAGAGTTAATTTTATATATACTTTCATTTACTCTTTCAATGTTCAAAAATACATTTTCTTAGCTGGCTAACTAGTACGTGATTATAAAATGGGGGATTAATTAATATTTTTAATCACTATAATGGAAAATCACGGGGATTATTAATAAAGATGCTTTTTTTCACTCAAAAAAATAATAACTTACATTCTTTTCTTTTTGTCATGCAAATAAAAAATGTATGTACCGTAAATTTCTCATATACATTTACAACAGTTAGAAACATTATAATGTCTAAACTGAAATTATTTTTGAGTTAAAAATTGTTGTAAATTGTATTATTTGCTTAATGTTAATCAATTAATTGCCGTGAGGATTTGGATTTCACCATATTTACTTTTTCATTACCGTCAAGTCTAAATTCATAAAGAGCATTTTATGTTTAATAAGTAAACTGATAATTAAGTTCTGCAAAAAATTAACTTACATAAATATAATACAAATTGTAAAGGCGAAAGAAGCTTGAATGAAAAATTTATTAATTGACTTTAAGAAAATTATGTAAATTTTAATTAAACTCTGTAATATGAAACAATTATTGAATTTAAATGTAAATACTGATTTTGTTTTATTAAACTGGTCTAAAACTAAGAATAGCTCATATATATATAAAAAAGTAAGTAAATAAGACTATTTGACGATTACAAACACGTGATTATTACCAATTGAATAAATCACATTATAAATATAATTAATAACGAAATTGCACGTACGTTTTGCAACTACACACTTAAAATACAGAGGCTAATGTAATTAATATAAAGTCTGTTTGCGTACAAATTATAATCGCTAAAATTAATGCTTTCAACGAGGATTAACTTAATTAAATATTAAATGCGAGCAATGATAAGGCAAAATTTTAATGCGCTATAACGTTTGAAGAAAAAATAATAATTTTTGGGGCCAATGCGTGTAATCGAATGGCAAATACGAATTAACAAGTTTGATAACCGGTTTATTTCCGTTTAACATTTTCAGTTTAATTCTTGGATACAGCATGTAAATTCTGCATTTGGTGTTACTTGTAATAGTTCTTTCTGAGATAAATATGAAAATATCATTATTTGTTTAAAATATATTTGGGTGAAATTATAAAATTTCATTTTTTTTAAATGTACTATAAATAATGTTTCAGATTCATTTCAACACTTACTTAATACTTTTTTTTATCTTTTTTACTTTAATTTAAGTTTTCTTATTCCACTACTTTAAACTTTTCAAATTGTTAAATATTCTTAAACATTAGTAATTTACAATTTTGTTTTAACTCTTCGTAATATTCTAAATTTTTTATTTCATCAAAATGTACTGTCTTTCATTTCCAAAATTATTATCAAAGCTAAACAAGTGAAACAATGAAAATAAAATTTTAATCGAATTAAATAACAAGTGTTTTTGCTTTAACTCTTGATTGCCAAAAGCAGAAAGCAAAACATCGTCAATTACTTCTATTTGCTAATAATTTGTTATTCATTTATGTATATTGAAGTGCGCAATTCGTGCGCTTGCACCGAATTATATAGTTTAAATTTTGAACATAAATATATATATATAAAATATATATATAAACACCGTACAAAATGACGCCTTTAATTTGAATATATACACGGTGTAATTTACGTTATGACGTGGCTTTAAGAATGCCAATGACCGGGAACGGGAAAAAATGTGAGTATTAAATTTTTAAGCAAAAATGACTTATATCGGGTGACCTATGACAAATCGTTTACGTGATCTCGCGCGCGTTCATTCATGTCGATATTTTTTGAGCAGATGCTAAATCTTTGTTGCACGCCAATGTAAACTAATGCACCCAATCCAAGTATCGTCGTTCTTCAACAAAAGAATTTCCGCATGTTTTGTCCGATCGCACATTTATCATTGAGAAAACTGTATCAGAAAACAATAGATTTTATACAAAAATTCGAGATTGCCGAAAATATTGAATTTTCAGTTGTAATTAATCAAAAAATTCGTGGTTTTAATTGAACACAAAAATATTTAATTTGCAAATCATTTTTAAACAATTTACTTCAATAACATTTCTCATTTGTAAAATTCAAAACAGAGAAGAATCCCAGTTTATTTTAAAATAAACAGAAAAATAAGGGATGAGTTTTTGTGTAACAGTTAAATTTCAATTATATGCTATCTAAACATGATATTTTTGTTATTATTATTTTTATAGATTGAGCACGGAGTTATCTGCAAACACTATTCCGTAATATGATATAACGATAAAAGTCGGCATGATTTTCATACTAAAGTGATCATCAAAAATTTTTATTTACATTCAAAATATTTTTTAAAATTGTAAATTCAATTGCAAAATTTCAAATGCAAAATTTCTTTTAATAATTCGTTCAATAGATTTTTCATTGATATTATTATTAACGGCATATGGATTTCTCACATTTTTGTTAAAAGAGTCCTAAAGGACTTAGAAGAACATATTATTTTGAGAAAGTCATCTTTATAACTTTTGGTTTACTGTCGTTATGTTGATGAAATTTTCTACGTCATACCAAAAAATTGTATCTACCTATGAAGTCTGAGGTAATAACTAACTTTGTTTTTATACATTTTTACTGCCAATAGTAAAGAGGCAATTTATAATCATGTCATACCATATAACTAATTCTAACCCTTAAGTATTTGCACCGTTACAAACTGTTGTTGTTGCCTTTATTGGAATATAGGGGGCAGTGTTGCTACTGTACGCCACTTTGAAAAACCATATGAGATCTAACGTTTCTTATATAAAGTAAGGTGAAAATTATTTATGCGAGTGTATACGTATGTGAGTGATAAATAATGTGTGTTGGGTGTGAAGTGTCAGTGTATCGTTTCTATTACGGGCCCTACAGCTAACGTGGGTTTCGAACCATGGGATTAACTGGTACAGCCATCTAGAGCAGAATCCAGCAATGTGGTGTATCTATCTCTCACCAGACTCAACACTCAATCCGCATATGCTAGAGACAGCTTATATACCTTCACCTGCCGAGCACAGACTAATGGTCAGAAAAAACTGGTCACCCATCCATGTACTAACCATCATATAAGTTGCTTAACTTTCGTGATCTAACGATAATGTTTTAGGCAACCTTTTTACACCTGCTGGCTCTATACAAACCGGCTTTAAAGGCTTCTTTACAATGGAGACGAAAAGTAATAAGTTACTGCAGCGTAAGCGTTTGAGCGCTCGTTTAAACGCAACTGCCTGCGTAGCAAGAATTGATTGTAAATTTAATTTTTTTGTGATTTAGTTCGTAGAATTGAAATGAATTCTTTTTCATTTTTACAAATAAAATAGCAAAATAGATTATAAATTTCAATCGAATTAAATATATTTGTTTTATTTAAACTTTTATATTTTGACTTGCTGAAAAATGTTCATTTTTAAGTTGAATTTCAAACTGTACTGAGAACTTTGACATTTTTTCCTAAAACATCTTTGAAAATTTTCAAAGTTAATGCATATATTTTTTAAATCTAAAAAAAAAGTTTGTTAAGAGATCATCCATAAAATAGGTTTACATCGAGGGGGAAGAGGTTTTCGATGTTATGACAACGCATGATTACATTGAGTAACAGAAGTGAAATAAACGAGACAAAGGGGGAAGGGGGGTCAAATTTTTAACCATTTTAGCGAACTTCTTTTATGGATGATTCCTAAGAAGTTGAAGCTTAATAATATTTTCTAAGAGTTGGGTTTTCTTAATTAAGCAGCTTAGAGATAAGAACAAATTATGACCATAATTATGAATCTAAGAAATTAAAAACAACTCAAAACAATTTGCTGAAGGATTTTTTCATGTTGATTTTCGAAAAATGTGACTCATTGCTGAATATTGTCGCCGGAAAATTAGAAAAAAAAGACAGCAGATCAGACTTTTTTTCTTCTCACACTGCTTTGTCAAAAAACGAAGATTCAAATTATACTTTCGTGAAATTTAATTTTAGTTCGTTTTCACAATTATAAGATCATAAAAAAGAGAGATTCAAAGACAAAATTGATGCTGTTCTTTGAAAGTAAATTGTGCATTTTGAATTGCAAAGATCTTGTACAATTCAAGTAAAAATTATCTAAAATTGCAAATTAAAACTTATGGTACAACACTGTTATACTAAATATTGAGTTTTAAGTTATAAAATACCAGAATTTTATGCGTTCAAAATATTTTTTAATTACATATTTATGAGAATGTTTAGCAAAGTTAAATATGTCTAACAATGCGGACTGTTAAAATATAAAGAACAGTTATTTATTACAAAACGTATAAGTTACAGTTTTGAATTAAACTTCAAAATGAACATTTTTCAGCAAGTTGAACTATAAAAGTTGAAATAAAACATATATTTAATTCTATCGAAATTCTTAATCTACTTTACTATTTATTTTGTAAAAATGAACAAAAAAATTATTTCAATTTAAAAAAAAAAAAAAAGTAAATTTGCAGTCAATTGCAAATGCTACGCAAGTTGGTGCGTTTAAACGGGCGCTCAAATGTTTGCGTTTGCGTAACGTATTACTTTTCGTGTCCATTGTGAAGGAGCCTAAATCCGCCGGCAATTCACGCGCCATCAAAGTGATCCGTTAATGATGCCGCGCTCATAAACGCCCAGCCGAGCTCACACAGTATTTGTTTTAATTGGATTCAATTTATAGACGCCCATTGAGCCACGCAAAATTATTTAGTTGTCAAATGAGCCGCAACTTTTTCGCTTTTGCTTCCGACGTCGAGAAAGATCGATATCGTGGAAAAATAAGGGTACAACATTTTGGTAATAATGTACCTATATATATATATATGTTATAGTGTAGAAAAATTTATATAATTAAAAGTTAGATATAAAAGGAATTGGAATTTGTTATTGTTAAATTTTAACGGTATAGACATTCTTCGAGTTCTTTTTTATTGCCAAGCGGTAAAAGTTCAAAAAGAGATAATCTAGGCTTAATAAGAGCCAAATTGGGCCTGATATTGTGGGCATTTCAAAGAATATATTTTTATATGCGAATGATAATCTAATATGTAAAATCAAATATGATCCAAATAGACATAAAGGCAGAATCTAATCTCGCTGGATCAGATGTAAAAAATGATAAAGACATTTTTTCGGCAACTTGTCAAGTAATATCAGATCTGGTCAGATACCGGAAACTGACTGACTGGTCGCCGCTCATTTTGCGGCTCGCATTTGATTTGCTTTCAAGCCTTATTTAGATCAAGTATGTATTTCGTTTCAAACGTGCAGCTATAATTTTCAACAACTTTTTTAGCTAAACTTCAAATTCACTAGATTTAAAACATTTGTATCTCTTAAAACAGTTTATTGCGATTCAATTTAAACAACTTGTTCATAACGTACTTTAAGGTGATATATCAGTCGATTTGAATC
>JABFPM010005932.1:0-10701 GCA_022817325.1 Idris sp. 1 HC-2018
ATTTATAAAAATGAATTTTAACAAAATGTGCAATATTTAAATACTTCACATTTTTAAGAAGAAAAATGTTTGTAATTTTATTATAATTTTTTGGAACAGATGGACATCTTCTTCGAAGATAAAATATATCTTCAAAGAAAAAAACGTTTGTTCATAGAATTGTAGATTTTGTTTCCAAAGAAGTAATACAAATTTTTGTCACTAAAAATTTGTTTTACTGAACAATCAAAATATTAATTTACTTATACATTATATTTAAAAATTAATTGTTTTGAACTTTGAATTTTGTATTATTATTACTAAATAAGAGTTTGTAATCATAATACTTATGTATAAAAAATTATCATTTTTATTTTAAATAATACGTTCTTATCTAAAACGTATCTCATAAATCAAACTTAATTTAAAAATTGCTATTTATTATGAATTAATTTTCAAAATTGAATATCAAATATCTTTTTTATTGTTTAAAAGTGATTTAATCTACGTAAAATAAAAAATGATTTCATAAAAACGGAATAGAATTTATTAATTACTTTAAATACACAAAGCAGTCAATAAAAGTAAATATTTTTTATACTAATGCACACAAATATTTTTATATTTCAAATAATACCACTTGAAGCACGGTTATTCAAACCTTCATACTATATAAAATTAATTGTATATGGAATCAAAGCTTTTAGATGAGAAAATAATCATCTTTTATTGAATTTTTCGTAAAAAAATATAAAGTTTCTATTACATAAATAACTAAACTTTATTTTTACCAATGGAATTGTATATTTGTTAATAAATAAAATATATATTTTTACACTTTTTTTCTTTTTTTACGATGCATTACAGAAAAGAAAAATGTATATTGTCAATTTTTTACATTCATATAGCAGTGTTTGACGTCAAATCAATAAAAAATGTTAGAAAACGAAATACGCTTTTCCCAACTTCATCGTTTTCTTGCTCGCTCTGTTAAAAATGTCGATGTAGCAATGAATAATTTTCTGAAATGTACTTCGTAAGCATATCTTTGCTGTCAGGACGCAATCTATAACAGTGACTGGCTCATACTGCGAAATGTAATCCCATACGATTGAAAGTATAAAGGGTTAATGTATTCATAATTTTGCCCTGAAATAATAACTTTAAATTGTTAATTCATTAATCAAACTATCTTAATTAATTTTATGAAATATTTAAATACTCATCAATTAAAATTTACCTGCATTTTAATTTAAAAAAAATAATAATCATACGCAAAAACAATCAATTATTTTATATTCTTGATAAATTGATAATTCCATTATCAATTTAGCGGCTTATATGGTGGTGAAATATTTTTCTCGGATAAAAGTCGCTAATGATTCAGTTAGCCTGGCTTTGTTATTGATAATAATTATCGGAAAATAATTAGAAAATGTGACTAGAGAATATATATGTGCACAATATGATCAGGCGTAAAGTGAGAAATTCATCAGTTTTTGAATTTTTTGCATAAAATGAAACGAAATTAAGAAACAATCAATCTTTAAACTGTTAGAATATACAAGAACGAAAAAAACGTGAAAAATGTTTATTCTCAACAATTTTATTTTTCCAATGAGTGTGTCTGACAGAGAAAGGTTAAGAAAAACTCTTTGATTTTTATAAGTGCGTACTCGTGCAGTTAACAGTCAGTTCATACAAAATGTAGAAACAAACAGTAGATATTTGACTTATGTACAAACATTTAACAAGTTTGGAAGGGAAATGTAACCATTACTTTTATCAACTTTTAAAAGTACAAAAATCAATTTGATTTTCAATACAAATTTCTTTTTTTTTCTTATTTATCTTGTATGCTAGAAAAAAATATTAATTGCAGCTGAAAAAAATATAAAATTGAAACAAAAAAAGCGTATTTATATTCAATTAAAATAAAAACCAATAAATTAGTAACAACATTTGTCAATTATTTAGGTCATGTATTTTCTTTGGATCGAAAAAATCAAAAACTTTAATGCCATCACAAGAAAATATATTTTATACAAACACACGTAATTATGTATAACTTTGAAATTGCTCAAGCTCATTTAATTATACTCTAAATGATCAAAAGAATAGTTATTTTATTTTGTTCAACAGTTTCCTCAAATTTGTCCACCGAAAATTATCCTTCAAAAATAATGAGCTGCATAATTATCACTTATTCAATTAAAAGTTACTAATAGTTCATTGAACGGTATGATCCTGGATGAGGTGTAGTGTTTCAGTTCATTAACTATAGCAACGCAATAAAGCTTCCGATTGGATGATACTTTCCGTCTATATAACGCAATTCAAGTGCATCACAAGTCTATAAGCTGTACAAATATTTCTCCACGTATATCAATTTATTCCAGATTGGTTCGGGTGACGAGGACGAAGCTAACGAAAATATTAATCTTCCGCCATTTATTACTCCTCCCCCACCCAACTCTGACGGTGAGTATTAAATTGTTGGCAAACATGATTTTATAAAGAAAATAATAACAACGTTTTTAAAAGCAAGTTAGATGATTGATTAAAATGTCATCGCATTGCAGCACGAGGATTAAAGGGCGAAAAAGGTGACAAAGGTGATTCTATGAGGGGACCACCTGGTCCTCCAGGACCACCTGGAAACGTATTAAATCTCAACGATGAGGTAACGATCATTAATTTTCATTATTTTTGTACGTGAGAAAAAGTACGATCAAGTCAGGGATAAAGTTTGGACATTTACGAGCAAGTTTAAATGAAAGTTATTTAGTTGGACGTTTTTTTTTTCTAAATTTCAACAAATTTTTAATGGTTTATCAGTAAAATAAAAAAAATACTCAATATTTTCACTGAAATTGTTTTATTTTACTAAAAAATCAATACGAATTGGCAAAATTTTACTAATTCAGATTTAAAGATTTAATTATTATTGAAACTTATATCAAATAAGTTTATTTGCAGGAATGGAAAGAAAATTTGCCACGCGGACCACCAGGTCCTAAAGGAGATCCTGGCACTTGTACGTGCAATACCACGAATTTACTTAAATCTTTTACGATGCCGAAGATGTTTCACGGTCCAAAAGGCGAACCAGGAGTTCCAGGACAAATGGGAAAACAGGGTCAAATGGGACTGACGGTATTGATTAAGTAGCATAAGTTTTTAAAACAGATATCACATCAGGGTGAGATGTTGATAAATGTTTATTCTGCCATAAAAAAACTTGACCTATTTTGACGAAAAATTCTAACAGGAAAGTTTGACTTATGATTCAGAATTTTAAAACATTTTATATTCGCTCAGACTTAAATAAGTTAGGACACAAATTTGTTAATCAAACATGTATGCAGTTATTATCATGGTATCTATCTAGGGAGTAGCAGGACCTCCTGGTGAAAGAGGTCAAACTGGTCCTCAAGGTCCAAAAGGAGAAAAAGGTGACGCAGGAGTGCTGGGACCAGAAGGACCTCAAGGTCAGAAAGGAGAACCTGGACGCGATGGCATTCCTGGCGAGAAAGGAGCCCAGGGACCTCCTGGACCACCAGGAAAAGGAGATTTCTCCAATTATGATGTACGTAATAGAAATTTTAATTAATGCTAAAAATTTTATTTCATCTGTGAAAACAAAAGTTTGAACAAATAAGTAATTATATTTGTTTAAAAATCTACAGTAATTTTACTTAAAGTAAAATAATTTTAAATTAATTTCCTCTCTTACATTTAATTTATCAGCTTTAAAATTGTTCTTTTGAATTGATCAGACTTTCAGTCTTAAAATAATATCCTATTCTGAGATAACGCAGTAGTTTTTCCGACACTTTAGTCGTACTTTCGCAGCTATATTAATCCCATATATTTTCCATACATTTCTAATAGCTGAAAAACACTAAAGAAATTTATTTGCAATTTCTCATGTCTTTAATGATATCGTATCAAAGCCAATCTGTTATTTTCGTGCAGTACATCTGATTTGTATTCAATGAATTATTCAATTATATAATTAAAAGTGCTTTCAATCAGCATTAAATAAGGCAATTAACTAATAAACGTGTCTTACAATTCAACTGTAATAATAAATAATTTATCCAAATTTATACGTATTTAATTTACCACTTGTTTGACATTACAGAATTTAATATATTGTATGAAAATTAAAATCAATTTAAAAAAAATGAAGCATGACTTTTTAAACAACTGAGTCAAGTAATTAAAAATATTGTGTTTATATTGTCACTAAATAACACAAGTTCGTTAAAGTTAAATTTATCTGACACACTTCTTTGAGAAGTGTGTGGAACAGAAAACATGGACTGGTCATGCTTGCGTTAACTGTTATCGTCTCGCTGTGCTCTTCTCGCAATTCGTTGCACATCACTCCGTTTCTCACCCTTCTTGACCCAAAGTCCACAAAAAACATGAAAGTGAAGTCTTCTTCACACGTGTATAAATTATCTATGGTTGTCAGCAAAAGAGTTCCACTTTGCGCCACTTCACACCGTTTAACACTTTACATTGTTCAAAATTAGCAAAAAAAATAGAAAAAAATCAGTTTTATTGTTAGGATAAAAAAAACGCAATATAAAAATTTAAATAAGACCTTTTTTGACAAAAGTGTACTCTATTTCAACTAGTCTGACTATTCACATGCTCGTATCACTTATTCTGAAAACTTTTCCCACTATTTGAATATATTTGCTACTAAATAATATTTTTTTAAATAGAAACATACAAATCTTTTACTCACATATTTCAACAACAAAATGTTATATACATAACACTATATCCATAGCCATCTGACAAAACAAATAATTTTCAATAGTTTATTTAACTTTGGTGGGTATTTTCAAACATTTGTTTGGTACAAATTTTCTTTCTCGAAAATATATGTTATTTGCACAAGCACACGAGGGTTTATTGCAACAAAGAGTTATGCTTTTAAACACTCAACATTTTGTAACTCATCACCTTTACAACAAGTGATTTTTGTTTAGACCTCGAAATTTATACTGTGAAATTACTGCATTATAAAAGCATTGTAGTTAATAAAGTAAAAATAATAATCGATCTGTATGTCGAAAGACTACAAAAGTCAAGAGAAGAAGTACGACAAGGGTAATATGAGGCTATAATCTCACATGGGAAGATCTATTCACAGTCACATTCCGTCCTGTCGTATTGAGCACGTCATCCTGAGGGACTCATGTACGAACATTGAAAAGCACGATGTACATACCTGGACGTACAGTAACAAGAGTTTACTTTAAGAGAGAAGTAACTATTCAGCGAAGTACAAGTTATCTTACAGACGCGTACTCAAACCCAACTGACTCAATTTCCCTAGAGAATACAGAAACCAATTTCTGCGCTGCCTATGGCACACTTTTCACGCTTTAAAGAATGGCAGTAGACTTTTGAAAAGACGGCTAATAAAAAAAGGCTCGCACGTGCATTACAAATGAGGAGTATAAAAATTATCTTTTAATGTTGATGTTATATATTTAATTTATATTGCAGCCAGTTTTGGATGGCAAAATTTAGTTGCAAAAGTCGTTCGTATTATAATTTCCTTGTTACCTTTTGTAACTGCGATAATATTAAAACTGTTCAATATCGTTTGTACAAATATTAAAGTTTCAAAAAGTTTTTATTCAAATTGTCATAACTACTCGAAAAACGTTTGAGAAACTTTTAATACGTGAAATGATACCGTGAAATCTGTATGAAGATTTATTGGTTTTTTTATATAAATATAGTTATAAAAAAAAAGAAACTTTTTTAAATTACATCGTGTGCAATTTTTGATGTAAAAATTTTCTGTGAAAAGTAATAATTTTTCGTGATCAAACACAAAATTCAAATTCTTAATTTTAATAACTTTCATTTTACGTGCACTGAAAAAAAAACATTTCATTTTCAGATGAATAAATATTTTTACACTTAAATAAATGTATAACTAAGAGTCAAGTAAAATATTCATTTAAAAATATTAAAAAAATTAGTTACATTGAATACTTGCTATCAAACAGTTTATAAATTATTTGTGTATTAATAATGTACGTCTTAATAATGTCAAGAAGAATTTATTAAATTCAACAATTTCGCAAGTAAAATATATATTTGTTATATGTAACAAATATATATTTGATAAGATAAAAATTTGTTACAAAAAGCTATTAATTAGACAGTAATTTAATTTTAATAAACTGTATTTAAAGAAGCAAGTTAATTTACAAAAAAGTCAAAAATTTAATATTTCAACAAATATAAAACCTCTAAAAACAAAATTGATTCTTTGATCTGCTCTAATGCAAAACCTCTGAGAAAAAATTCTTAAATCCCTTGATATTATATTGAACTTTTGCTATGTGTTACATTATATAATAGAAAATATATTATATCTTAGCATAAATTGTGTATAAGTATTATTACAAGTCACCGAGTTGCAATGCAAAACTTTATATTTTTTACAGTGATATTCGGCCCAAGATAACGCAACATAAATATACTAAGCTTAAAGCTGTGTAGCGAAGATTATAAAACCATGAAATTGAGCCTTGAGTCGCGAGATGAAAAGAAAACAGAAAAGTCGTTGGCGAAAGAAATATGTACTGATAGTCCAGATAAAAAGTATAAGAATTGAAACTGAAGAATTTTAAATTTGAACAAACTTGCTTCACTGCTTGACGTATTTCTGCGGAACACAAATTTTATAAGCAAACTTTACAAGTAATTAAAAAAAGAGTTAAATCGATTTATTTGAATTTAATTATCTGTATTTAATTTAAGAAGATTAATCAGAATCAAAAAATAATTCAAAGTAAAACCATATCAACTTAATTAATCTGATTTCCAACTATAGTTTTCATTAACTAAATTCTAAAAATCCGATAAACTTTTATTTGCAAATCTCTCTTTTTGCATACAAATTGTGCAAAACACGATGGTAAAAAAAGAATTTATTTAAATTTTATTGTAAACCAACCAAAAAATTTGCAAAACTAATAATTAAACTGTGAATAAATTATCCTGTAAACACATTGTGTTAATTTAATATGTTTGCGCACGGAAATTTTGTATAATCTTGATAGCTCAAATACTTGTTCACATGCTTGGTAATCTCATTTATGCGTGATGTAAAAAATTTTTACACAAATGTACATACATAATATAATTAATGATTAACAAAAAGTCAACTTTACTTTCAAACAAGTTAAAATTAATTTATTTAAGCCTATAAATAATACATAAATTATTAAATATGATAAATGTAATAAATATAAACATAAAATACATTTAATTAAAAATATAATTTGAACATAAAATAAAAAACTTCATTTTTTTCACTTTTTGTACACACCGTGTCAATTAATATTTTTAAACAGCTTCTACCAAAAAATACATACAAAAAATATGATTTCTTGATTTTATTAACTGAGAATAAATATAAAACATCCTTAAATCCAGACCCATGCGTTATCACACATCACTATTTACTCAGTTTATAATAGTCCTCATTTTTCCATAATATTTGCAACTTTTTTACCTCGCTTCTTTTCTCATTCATACTACTTTACACCGTTATACCCTTAAAATTTCAACTTTTCTCGCTACTTTTTTTTTGTCCAAGATGCATTTCTCTTCTTGTTCACTTAACCAATACCTACTTATTCTTTCAAAATTTCCACACCTAATCTTTGTTCTCATATATTGCTCCACTTTTTTATAATTCTTGTTAACTCTACATATATTTAAGAAGAAAAAAATATTTGACCCAGTTGTACATAGTTGTAATAAATGTTCATTGACAAACAAGTGCGATTAATTTGATGAAATAATTTTGAACAAAACTTCGGTTAGAAAGTAGCCATTTGGCATGTTGTATCGCCAGCCGCATATTAGCTAAATGATTAAACTGTGAAATTTATACTATTATGCGCATGCAGCCCAGTTGGAAACTCCAAGGCATCTACCGGGTGAGTACAAGCTGACGTAGAAACAACTGTAATCGGTGGCATCTGGAGAAACTGTGAGATACGCGCGATCAACATTTTACAACAAAGTTTCAGCTGCGAGAACAGCAGCCAACGGATAAGTGTCGCGCAATAGTCACGAGACGAGAAATAAATTTAAAGTTCCAAACGACGAGGCGAGAACTTTTCAAACAAACACGCTGAATGACAAGTTTAGCTAGAATCTGCATTTAAACAAATAATAGCGCGTGTTAGTCAAATCCAGTGGAAACGAGAAAAAAAAGCACAACAGCAGCTTTCAAATAAATTCTAAATTAACAAAAAAAAGGAACTACATTTTAGCGTTAATAAAATGTTTAATCAAAATTTCTTTTTTAAAATTTTGATAAGCAAATAACTTTGTTATTATATTTTTAGTGGATTGTACAAAGTCAAGTATAATAATTACAAGTTTAGTTACAATCAGAGAATTCAATTTGAAAATTCAATTACAAAAGAAAAAAGATTGTTTCAAAAGTGTCTCCTTAGCCAGAAATTTTTCAATTTTTTGCCGCTAAAAGGTAAATATTTGTAGAATTGCTTGTATAGTAAATTCTCTGAATGTTAATATTCGATAGTTTCAATTAAATAAAAATTTCTTTTCGTGAATAGAGGTAATTTTATAAATGAATGATTCTGAGTGTTTAAGCTCATTTCAAGAGTAGGAAAAGTTGCTACAAAATGTATTTATATTTTGTAAAGAATACGTTTGATTTTAAAAATTTGAATCAAATCTTGTAATCAAAATCAATGAAAAATCCAACAGTATTCAAAATTACCTAATTATATATCCATTATAAAACAAATATTGAAACAAATTAATTAGGCAATAATGTGAGTGTAAATTTAACTGGTAAATAAAATTGCATTAACCCGTAGAAAACCATTAGTTAAATTGAACAAAATAATTCATTTAATTGGAAATGGTTTATTAATTAACCCGAATCACATAACCTCAAAATATTAATTTTGAATTATTACTTAAATAATGTTTTTTTAAGTCTTCATAAATGATTTGTCTATATATTATCAAAAACTATAAAACAACTATTATAAAAACAATTTAAAAATTATATTTTCAATAAAATACTTGTAAACAAAATTTTTTTCATAAATGTCAGAATCTGCTTAAATTTTAACCTTATGTTAAATAATTTCGACGATATTTAATTTCGAATGTTGGAAAAATATATGGTTTGTATATCTATATTAGAGTCGTCCTTAACAAATATTTTTCTTTTGTAAGGTCATTTTTGTGTTTCTTATTCAGGTTTTATTGATAATGATTTAGCGTGTCTCTATTTTTTTTTTTTTTAAATCTTTACATAATTTTTTGTTAAAATTTAGTCATTTAATATTTATTTTTTCTTAGAAATATAAACATTATACTAATTAAAAAAAGAAATCAAAAGGCACGGTAAATCATTATCAATAAAATCTGAAAAAAAAATTATCGATTTTTCATCATAAGAAATTTAAAAATGACCTTACAAACAAAATTTTTTTCTAAGAACCACCCTAATCTACATATATTATTTTCATGCACACAGGCACAAAAATGTCACTTTGCGGTCCTCAAAGCTGCCGTAGAGTGGCTTTCTTGCCCTTATAATAAAAAATAACGTACGTTACATGGGCGGAAATGAAAACCACTCACTCGTACTGCAAAGAACGAGTAAGTGACTTTCCGTTTTTCCGCCCTAGTATCATAATATACTATTTTACCAAACTTTAAGGTCAAATATCTCGGCTTCTAGCTAGTCCAGCAATTTCAAATTTTGAGGGATAATGCGAAAATACTTATTATGTTAAATTTCAGCGAATTCTGACATTTAGAAGCTGACTCAGTTCTACCTTAATATGTCTGAAATTTCAACTAAACCGAGAATCGATAAACCGAATAATTTATGAAAGGTACTTTTACAAGGTATACATCAGCTTAGAATAACAAGAAGTTCACAATGATAATTTTACCAGCAGAATTGTACAAAGAGAATGTGTATTGACATATGAACTGTCTATTATTTTAGGGCGAGGGTATTGCAATGCGGCCAGGACTTCCTGGTCAAAAGGGAGACGCCGGCGCGTCGGGCAATCCGGGACCCAAAGGAGAATCCGGTATCGCCGGCGCAAAAGGACAAAAAGGCGAGCTGGGCCACAAAGGATCAAAAGGCAGTGTGGGCAAGGACGGCTCACGAGGAAATCAGGGCTTCAAGGGGGAACCTGGTGCACCAGGGATACCCGGACTTCCGGGTGCGCCGGGAGAAAACGGCAGACCCGCGGAAAAGGGAGAAAAAGGTGATAGGAAATTGTTTATTGATTGACAATTTGTGACTGAACTTGTTTTTTGTTTTTGTTTTTTTTCAATAAATATGCAATTTCTTATTACATTTTTGCAAAATTTACATTATTTTTCAATAATACATTGCAGAACATTTCTGTGTAGAGAAACACATAATTATTTTCTTTATTATAACCCATAAAAAATTATGTTTTTCAAGTTTCAAATTTGTGGAATTGAAGATTTTTTATGGAATATTTTATTTATATTAAATAATAAAAGGGGACGTTACAATTGATAATTTAATTTAAAAATTAATTTTCAAATTAAGTTCTACAGAAATATATTTGTTTGCAGGCGATGTTGGTCCTGAAGGTAAACCAGGTCCAGCAGGACCTCCCGGGGCACCTGGTG
>JABFPM010005933.1:0-10700 GCA_022817325.1 Idris sp. 1 HC-2018
GTGTTTTTACAAAAATTTTTAAAATTCACAAAAATATTACATAAAAACTATTTTTATGTGAGAAAGACAAACAACACGAGTCACATATCACCTTAAAGGTTTAATCTCCAGAAAATGTTATTCTTACAAAAATGAAGTCCTAATCTTGTAATCGTATTCGCAGTGCAAAATGTTATTAAATGCAATATAAACGCATTGTGGACATTGAAACAATTTCCTTTTGTGATCAATAAAAATATGCTTATTTAGATCTAACTGATGGTTAAAAGTTTTTTTTTACAAATTTGACATACATAAGGTCTCTAAGCAGTGTGAGTCATGGCACATAATTTTAAATGTTTTGCGTTTCTAAAAGTTCTAGGGCTATATTGGCACTCAACAGATCGGTCGATAGAAACTTTCATATTTTACCAAGTAAAACATTTGACTGATTATTTATAATAACTGACCATTATTTTTAAATAATATTTTTGTCTGAACAGTGTTAATACTGTACCTGAAAAAATATTAACATAGAAAAATAATACCTTTTGGTTTGGACTAATTGCAGTAGGACATAAAATATATACTTACAATTTAATTAGACATTAAATAATGCTTGAAATTAATGTGTTAAAAATGTAAAAGTATTTTTTGTATTATTAATCAATCAGTTTCCAATATATGAACTTCAAGTAAAGTTGTTTCTGAAAATAAAAATATATTAATTTGCATTAATATGAACAGTCAATTAAGAAAGTTTAAAATCTCTAATTAGTTAATTGAAAATTATTATTCATTTAATTTATCAACATTTTTTTATTTTTAAGAGTATCCAGCATATGAGATGAAATCAAGAAGTTTATAGTGAATACTTTTTTGTTTGCTTGAGTTATTGCAATTAAAGTAAATTTTAAAGTAAAATAAAGTGACTGATGATAAAATATTTGTTAATATTTACAGCCATTAAAATTATTAATAAACTTGAACTACTTTGGTTTAACTTTTAAATAGACAATTAATTAATTATAGAACATATTTTAGATATGTCTTGTACCAAAATAAAATTGAAACAAAGCAGACAATTCAATGCAATCACATCTTTTATATTAAAATTTGAAAACATCTTATTTTTTTAATTTATTTTTGTACATTTATCTTATCATCTATAATAAAATACGCAAAAAATTCATATAAATTATTCTAGGTCCATACAGGTTTCACTCATATAACTTTTTGTTGGCATGATCAGTTTGTTCTAATTATTTTGTTCTGCAAACACCGTGTTGCACAAACGTCAAAATAACTTTCTTTAATTTATAGATTAATGATAAATCTGTAAAAAAATAATTATAATAAATATTTGATAATGAATTTCGAATATATTATTTCCGAAGGAAACGTTTCAACAACAACAAAATGACAAAATATTATAATTTTTCTTACTAAAATATATAAAGTGACTTCATACACATGTTAAAAAATTTATTTATAAAATAATTACCTTAAACGGATTTAAAAAATTAAATGTATTCCTAATTATAATCGTAACTTTTACATAAATAATTTCAATGTTACATTAATTTAACATACAGTCAAAACGTATTAGAAACTGTATAATTGTACGTAAATATGATGTTTCTTGACACTTGAATATGTATTCATATAAAAAAAGAAACTCATTAGTTTCTGCAAACTAGCTTTTATCATGCTCCTTTGGAAATTAATCTAAATGTAATATATATATATACTACGGGACCATATTTCCATGTAAAAGAATAATAAAATTGAATTGAGAGAAGTTACAATATTTAACTTAAATATCATGTACATCTAAATTTCAATAAGTATAATACAATTGAAATTATAATAAACTAATAATAAAAAACTATTTTTCAGGTCGTACTGTATTAATTATTTAATAATTTACAATGTATTTTGTTACTGATAAAAGATTTTTTTAAAAATAAAAAATTTATCTTTAATGAAGTTTATTTGAGCCCTTTTAAATTAAATTGAATTAAAATATTAATTAATAATAAAATAATAATAGTTTCTTATTATTTTAATCAAATATCATTAAAAATGTTAACTCAACTTTAAATGAGTTATGAACAAAGATATTTGCATTTGCTAGTTCACTAATGTCATCTAACAACATTAGTTGTATGTTAGCAAAATTTATTGTTTCCACCTTGGCACGACATTGGTAAACAACGCTGTCTTCCAGTATTGGTATGACATCGTCTCAATTGCAAAGTAGACTTTTTGAAATGAAATTGTATGTCAATTTTCTTTTTGATTAACAAAATTACAACTTTTCCCAGTCTTTAAATTTATCAAAAACAACTAAAATTACCGGAAATGAAAACGTTAAATATACTTGGACAATTCAGTTGTCACGTGAACGTATTAATTTACATAAATGTAAAGCGTACAGTAATACAAAATTGACAAAAAAGCTGTATATAAATAATTTATTAACCACGAGACCCAAGCAGCGTTGTCGGGCGAGTATATGAGAGTGCAAAAGATGTTGCGTTTCACCAATCGCGTGATTAGTTCATTAGAACGTAGCCAATAACAAGAACGTCTAGAAAGCCAAGGAGACGGGTTTGGCAACGATGTCGACCACGAAGAGAAGTCTCAGCAACGGTGAAGATTCTAATTTGTAAAGATAGATTCAATGATGAGGGGCGTGTATATTTAGAAAAGTGGCCTGGCTTTGCCACAAAATTTTACCGTCACTATTCACTGCGAAATAACATATATCGGCGATACTGCTATCTGGTTGCAACCAGAAACTTAAGAATCAAACGACACTAATGCCGTACGAATTCGGGAATCCCCGACAAATTGCACTTATTTTGTGCTCCGTTACGCACAGGTTCGCTTTACTGCAGTTTTTTTGTGTACCGATACATACAATTTAATAGCTTTAAAACATGATTGTTTGGTTTATTTGTAGTTAAAATGCTATAACTCAAGATTTATGAGTGGCTTGGATTTCAACAAATTTTGCAATGTTACATATTTCTTTTGATTCGTACGAGTCCGATTTTATTTTTTCTCAATATTAATAATTTTAAGTCAATAAAAAATTAATTATTTTTTGTTTGTGAAAATTGATTATTAACACACTCTAAACTTTTGGCTCAATCTTTAATTTCACAATAGATAAATGATTTTGTTTCTTAATTAATGTATTTTATCAACATATATGTTGATAGGTAGATTTAAAACATTTATCAAAAATCCCATGATTAGAAGTTTAAACAAAATATTAAAGTTTTCAAAAGTACACATTTAGAGTCGATATGAAACAACATAGATAAGTAATATGGTCCATGTAACTTATGTTTTTTTCTCTAATCATTGACATTAATTTAGTGTTTATTTTCTTTTAGTATAAATTTTAAAAACAGCTTTTATTTGTAACAGAAGTATTTTATATTTATAGCTAACTTTGTCACGTGAATATATTATTGATGAAAAATATGCGTACGAAATATTGTTGAAATCTATGTTTAACACATTTGAGTGTATAAAAATAAAATAAAAGCTCAGACAAAGCTTAGTGTAACTCATGAAAAAGTTAATTTTATTTAATTACGTAATTTAGAACCATATTCTATATCATACAAATCTATTTTTATAAAAGCTGTATGTTAAAATTATGGACAATAAAAAGTAAGCTAATTAAAAATAACTCAATTAAATGGAAATTAATTTTAAAATATAATCAGCTTATAATTTTATTAAGCTATAAAAAATTAATAAAACCATAATTTTACTGGATTACTCAAATTAGCTTCGATAATTATTATCCAGTCATATTAAAATTATTTTGATCTAAATAATTGCCAAATTATATTCAATAAATAAGACCAAATTACTTTTACTTTGTATCAATAATTGCTGTTATTAACATTGACAACGTGCTAAATTTGAATTGATACATTAATACTGAAGAAATGATTGCCTATTTTAAGGGACTTATATTAAATTGTATTAAAAAAATGTTATATTGAATTTTTTATAAGATTTTGAAAAAGATATCTTTCGATATCTAAATTTATATGCAAATTAATCTTGTTTATATTTTATTTAATTGAAATTGATGATTAAATGGAATAAAAGTTGTTCATCAAAACAAGCATACTATTATTAAAATGAATTCTAAACAAATTATTTTTATTTAAAAATATTGCATAATTATTTTTACTTTACTGTAAATATGTGAAACTGTAGGAATTTTTGAATAGTTACTATTTTTTTTTCATTAAGGCGATATATCAATGGTTTTCATTTATCTTTCTCTCTTTGATGTAAACATCATTACACGTCTTTCTTGCACTTACAGGACTGACATATCACCTTAACCATTTTAATATTATATTGTTTACGTACATTCAAACACACATTTTGTTAATTTTAACATAAACAACATAATATAGCATTATTTACAACGTACAACAATGCATTTGTAACAAATTATTAGACGCAAGTTTTTCGAAAAATCGCAGTCATCGAGGGGATTTTGAACGAAAGACCTTACAAATACTACTGAAACGCTTTACCTACTACGCTATCGCCGCTATAATTTTGTATGAAGTTACAGAGAACCTCATTTGTCACCCTATTACCAGATTAGAAAATGATTAGTTTAAATAAAGAATAGATATTTTGTGGCGGGGATATGGTTTTTCATTAAATTTTTTCTTATATATATAAAAATAAAAGATAGTAAAAACTTCATTTTCTTGCACAAATAATCATTTCCAAATCAGCTATATTTTTTAAAGGTTACAAATTATAAAGAGCGCGAGATTTGAAATCAAAAATTAAAGTTCATAAAAATTATGTTTTAGTTTTTTTTATAAATTTAATAATTTGTACATATAAAAAATATTAAATCTATTTTTTATACGTTGGAACATTAAAAACGATACTTTTTAATTAAATCTTTGAAATATATATTATGACTGTGATAAAATACCAAACTATTGAAGATACTATTAAAAAAAAGACTTACTAAAAAAAAAAGTTATTTCAAAAATACGAAAAATGTTCTTTTTTTATAATTTTATTAATTTTTAATTTAAAACTGTGAAGAAAGATACTGTTCATTAAAAGTTTTTATTTTCAAATTAACTTAATAAAGTTAATTAAATTAATTCTTAATAATAAATTCCACTAAGTTTTTATTGACTTATCCCCTGAATATCGGAATGAAAAAAAGTCTAATATATTTAAAAAGTTTGTATAAAAATATTTATTTGAACTGATACATATAAAACCAAAATATACAAAGTGACTGAGAAAAAAGATATCATTGACAAGGAATATAGTTAAGCCCACTTGGCATTAATCGAATATTGCAAGGTTTATAATTTATAAGCTCTGTTTGTAATATAATATTCCATATTCTAGTGTTTTCAATTTCAAACGCATGAAAATGTTGATAAAATGTATACTTTTAAATTTAACATATAATAGTAAAACTTCGTCATGGTTTTCTCGAGTTAAAATGTATTTAATTTGGCCATATTCAGGTAGTTCATCATTTTCACTAACTTGTATCATCATTTCGGGGACGTACAAAGTACCACATACTTTTACCCATGCATAGCTTTTGTATCTTTCGTGAAGAAATCTGATACCAATGCTTTCTTCAAACAAACTAAAATCTCTACAATTTTGTAACAAAATTTTCTTTGCAAGCCCACAATCTAATCTATTGTTAAAACCGCTTTGTTCTAACATTCTCTCACAAACAATAAGTTAGTTTTTCAACGCAAAACTGTAACTAACATTTTTCCGACATTTCATCACATTCGCTTGATTTCTGATTTCTTGGTGCTGGGCTTCAAAACGCATACAACTTACAGGCCACACAGGACCACTTTCTCGCATGATTCGACCATAATGTAATAGAAAATGGAATTTAGGTTTTAACTTCTCGTTAAACAGTTCCATATATAGTTTGTGATGACGTGCTATTAAATTTTGTAACTTATACGTCGTTTCTACTCTAATAAAATTTTTCATCAGAATACATGATATTTCTTTAAAACATAAGTATAGCTCCCAACCTTCACTACTATTTGGAGCGAGATCTCCAATTGCAAAGCTTAAAATATCTATGAGACAACGCATTTCACTAGCAGAACATATAAATGTATGACCTTTCAAATGGTCCTTATTAAATGGAGGAATATTAGGATTACTAAAACTTTGGCCAAAATCGAAATATCTTATTCTATCATTAATTGTTTCCAATGTAAATAATTTTTCAACGACAATCATATATGTTATAATCTTCGGAATCACATAACGAGCTACACCCTCTTACCAATCATGCATTACATCACAATAAATATTTATTGTTACATGAAAATTAGGTAAACGATGGAACACACTGTTTTCTTTGACGCCGTTAGTTTCATTCGCAACATCTTTTTCATAATTACTTTTATTACGAATCGAATCTTCTTTTTCTACAGTCATATTTTGAACTGTATTTTTGTCACATTGACATATTCGGCAAAAATGAGAAGCATTAAAAGATTGATTAAAACCGAAAATTTCGTTCATTCCCAAATTATCTCCACTAAATAATTCCAAAGTAAAGTATACTCTAACATCACCTTCTAATGTATTGATTATAATTCCTGTGTTTTCTAAATACAATAACTCTTGTATTACGAGTTGAAAAACATTTTGCAAACCAAATTGAGATCGATCAACAGAATTGTGCAAATTAACAAGGAAAATATTCTCTAACATTGATCGGTAAGTTGGCGGAATAGCTATAATAGTAAAATAAACCGCTCCTATTTTATTAATTGTGGTATGTGAACCTAAGGGATTGTTCATCTCTAAATCGTCGCAAAAAAGCTGTAATGGGAAAACAATTTTCCCTTCAAATTTGACTTTCAAATTTTTCCAGCAATTACCACTAAAAAATGAACTTAGTATACTTGAGTCTTTATTTTCTTCCGATTGCATATATGATATTAAAGTACTGAAAACATTTGGTAACTCTAAAAATTGTTTAAACATTAATCTCATGGGAACCATTTGACCTGTAGCATTTTTTACATCTAAAACCATTTGTTTTTTTACAGTTTTTCTATCTGTAAATGAGCCAATAAAATATGAAACTGGTTTTATTAAATGACCTACTTTTTCTAAATGCGCTTCACGTAAATATTCAGTGGAAAGTCTATCAAAAAGATTCTTTAATAAACGCAAAAACTCCTCGACATTACCATTATTTGAATCATTAATTTCGGTAATTGCTGGACAAATTTGTTTTACAATGTCGAATCCATACTTTTTTAATAACGTACAAACATCTGTAACAATAGTTTGGATAAGAGTTCGAGTTACATTCGGAATTGAATACAGTTTAGTAATGAAATTAATTTCAGCATCACTGAAAAATGTTTTTAAATCATCAACATTAATACAATTTATTTGTTGATAAATTTGTTTGTTTTCTGCAGGTTCCAGTACATTTGATAAAGTAAACTTATCAGAAAGTGATTCTGTTTCTAACTTTTCATTGTCTGCATGTGCAGTTTCATTAACTTGTTGCAAATTATCATTTGAGTCTACAGATATACAACTTTGTACTGGAACCTGTGATGAATGACATGAACTTTCATTATATATCATTTCACATGCAGTAGTATTTTTTGATAATTGTTCTTTGTTATTGATGATCTTTTTACTCACACATTGATTTTGAACGTGATTTTTTAGATGATTACCATAAGCATTACTGTTACTAAATGTTCTAGAACAATTTTTTTGTTTACATGTGGTTTCTTCTGTGAATTTATACTTATGTTTCAGTTTCATGTGAGCATATAAATGACGATATTCTAAATGAGAGTAATCGCAGAAAGGACAAATTAAGGACATTTTTTTAAAGATAAATAATTTAAATTATTAAATAAAGAAACAAATGAATAAGAAAAGATTATTAACAATTAAAAAAATTACTGCATGTGCAATTTACGACTTTGATAACACTTTTAATTTTTGTAAAGTTCCTAAAACTATTGGCGTCGGTTTATCATATGGAGTCTTGAGATTATATAAACCAATTTGCAAAAGGAGCCATATTTGTTCACACTCGACTGGATATTGTACATGCATTGTATGAAAAATTTTAAAGCAAATGTCTAAAGCCTTTAAAGGAGACTCGAATCTGTATCTCGTTTGATCAGCAACAACGTAGTAGCTACGAAGGTTTGATAATGTGGGTCCTGTTGCAATGACGTACGGTTGGACAGTAAATCCTAGTCGACTTAATTTTTCTACTCTTTTCCTGTGAAAGGTAGTAATGTCCCCATGATTCTGAAAAAATATTTATTTAAAATATATGAAATATACTAAATATACTTCAAAAACTTTTAGAATTTATAATTATATACCTCCATATGACAAAAAAAGCTTTCCTGACTTTCTACTTTACTTGGTTTCCAATTTTTTTTCAATATATCAGACCTGTAACTTCTTCGTGGTGGTAACAAATACGGCAAAAATTGAAGTTCCACAAAAATACGACAGTCTGTAAATAAAGTACATATGAAATATAAAATTTCATTTGTCAAATTAAATGCTATAATTTTATATTTTTTTATATAACTAATTTATCTTTAAATACAAATCAAACCTTACACTTTGAAATTTGTTCATAAGTTAATAAGTCTAACAGTTCTTTTGCGTCCTGCTTAAAAGTTTTTGTTGTACAAATTTCAAACACATTACTGAAGAAATTGTCCCAATCATCAAAAATGTTTGCAACATTAAAAAGTTGTCCATAATCAATATCGATCAAACAATGTCCTAATAAACTTATCAAAACATTGTATTTTGCAAAATATGAGGAATTTACTGCTCCTGTCGCATCTTCTGTTAGTAACGAATTGTATCGGCTTATCGTTGTCATTTCCCAATGTCTTTTCACATCATCCCAGGGCTCGGAATTGTGCTGTAGCCAAGTCAAACTTTCCAAAACATCACCTAGTAATTGATTATAAAATAATTTTTTTGTAAAATACAAAAGAGAAATAATTTAGTGGTTATTTCATTACAGAAATGTTTATGAAAAATTTATATTTTTAGTTAACAAAATTTGAAAACACCATATTTAAAATAATTTTATACAAGTAGATACAAATGTGGATTTTGCAATTTAGATATACAATAAACTTTACAAAATGAATTTTAAAAAGGAAAAACAGGATGACAAAAATTTCAAAACTTAAACTTAGTGTTTTCAAATTTAGTTTCGTATAAATTGTTAATAAAGGTGTTTTTAAAAAATTAAATTTTAACGTCAATTGGTGATTAATTAATAACATAATTTAACCACATTTGATGTCAATGAAATAATAATAATTGATGTTAATTGATTTTTATTTGTATTCTTTTTATATAAGTATTAAAAATTTCATTTATGTAAAGTTAAAAGTTCTATTCTGCAAAATACATGTTCAAAAAGAAAATAAAGTTAATTAATTAAACATTTAACTAGTATAAAAAAGTTTAGATTTAAAATAGTATAAATTTGCTTTAAAAATATGCATGATTAATTTTTATAAAACCTCTATTACAATTGTATTGAAA
Source organism: Idris sp. 1 HC-2018 (assembly GCA_022817325.1). NCBI lineage: Eukaryota > Metazoa > Arthropoda > Insecta > Hymenoptera > Scelionidae > Idris > Idris sp. 1 HC-2018. Next base: position 9,625 of record JABFPM010005933.1, read on the forward strand.
TGGAATTAATATTTTATAAAAAAAATAACGTTTCTGTAATGTTTCAATTTCAAATAAATAATACATGATTTGTATTGTAAATAAAAATAAAATTCACATACTTTCTCTACGATTAAATTTTCGTTCCAGTTCTGTTCTTTTATAAACTGAATCCTTTTTTATATAGTTAACCATCGATCTGTACTTTGCAAGCTTGTTTTTAAAAGCATGGTACAAACGGCCTTTCGAATTTTCGGATTTGTTTTTCTTTGAACATCTTTTAGGCACTGGTGGTACATAATACGATAACGACGATTCATTTGGGAACAGCTCTGTGATTTCCCGTGCGAGATTTGTGTAATCGTCGGTTGTCAAAAATCTGTAAATATTAATTGTTAATTAAAAATAAAGAAATGTTACAATAAAAGAAATAATTTTTGTTTGTTCTAAAGTAGGTTTTAAATTAATATTTTTTATATCGTACAATAAAATATGTAGATTTAACATTTAATAATGATAATTTTTCTAAATTTTGAACAAATTGCTAAATATTGTTATTTATTTGTTTTTAGGCATTTACGTTCATAATATTTATAATTTTCATTTTATATGTATTTTTAACATAACTTATAAATACCTTTCGCAATCGTACATCAATTCAGAAATAATTATGTCACATAACAGCTGACTTGAACTGTCCCTTAAAATTTTTTTTTCTTCATATTCCCGAAGTAAACACCGTCCAGCGCCACACTTCTCCAACAGATTTTTGACAAACGATTTCTCGCCTTTTTCTGTTAATTTTTTGTACTCACTAATTCTCGATTTATTGTTTGAATTGACATTTTCCGTAATATCAACTTCATTTTCACTTAAATCATCTTGATTTCCACTTTCGTCATCGTCTTTTTCAATTGTATCCTCATCCTCAGAAGAAAATTCTAGTTGGTCGGTCTTTAATAATCAGAGTTCCGACTTAAGACATTGAGAAGTTGGTTACATGTCAAATCGATACTCGATATTAATTTTGACAGGTTAAATATTCAAATTGATTTTAATTTGTTCCAAAAAAGGACGAAATGAACAAGTTTTTTCGT
>JABFPM010005934.1:0-10700 GCA_022817325.1 Idris sp. 1 HC-2018
CCTCCCCCCCCCCCCCATATAAGTGTACGTACTTTTTGAATAACCCCCGATAAACATATCAAGATATTTAATTACACAAGTAAAGATAATATTCATTTCTTTAGAAATATTAATTTCTCAGAAAGAAATACATTGACAAATTCTATTACAGAAAAAACAACTTGGTTGACTAAAATGTTAGAATGCTTCAATTTTACCAACGTCTTTTAATTCGATTCGTGGCCAAGCGAAGGACATGGTCATCGTGATCCCAGTTGACGTCATCGGGATGCACCGTCCCGCTGAGAATGAAATTACAGTTTGCCGTGAAAAAGTTGGCCGACGATGGCACCGAACGCGATGAGCTCGCTTTCGCGCGCTAATTATTGTCTATAAATGCGGCACGGTGCATCGCGATCGCAGATTAGCCGCCGAGAAATTTGCGTTGCGCGGTGCTCGCGTCAAAATACACAAAGCTGCTAACGAGATGCGTCATACGCGCAAACGACATGATAGGCAACGTGGGATGAATTAAAATATTCCGCTGATGATGATGTTTCAACTTTAAAGACGGACACATCAGACGTCCCGCTGGCCTGCCAATCACCTCCATTCGATTCCGTCACATTTTTATTCCACGAATAAACGTATTAATATCCCAAATTAAATCATATTTATAGCACATTTTCCTGTCTTGTTAAATAAAAGTCCAGACTTTGTTAACAAACACATTCAGTTTATACCACTTTTTTCTTTTCTTTTTAAACAAGTTCTTTCTTCTGATAAATTAATTTGTATTATTTAGGGTTTTTTTGGGTGGTGCAGAAGTGTGGAAAAAATTACATTTCATTTTATTGGGTGCTCTGCAAAAGGCCTCAGACACTTTTCGGGGAACAATATTTTGCGAGACGTGTGACCTCCTTCCTTAGTCCAATCGGTGCCACGCTCTCGCATCCGCGACATATTTCTTCCATCACCTTGACCATTGCCACACTTTCACGCTTACCGTATTTCACGTTACACCGGGTGAGCGTTCAGCCTTACGCGCGAGCATTGTGTATCGCACCGCAAAGATGATATTGCGCAGACAAGAAAAGATGGTAGATGGCACGCTCAAGAATGTCGCGCGAAAAACTTGATGTATATGTTAAATTGTCTGAAACAAGACAAGCTTTTCGCTAAAATCCTCTTGATGATGGACAAATTGTTGGAAAAGTTTTTACCTTAGAAAGCAAAAGAAAACAAATTACAAAAATTTACTTACTTTTAAAAAATGTACTTGAAAAAAAAAAATCTTAAATAAAAAGTACAGTTTTTCACTAAGAAAACATTTAATTTCATGTGAATTTATATTTCCATTTAATAACTCATCAGACAACTTTTCACAGGAACATTCAATTTAATTTTGCAATTAAATTTGTTTAAAAAAAAGAAGAAGAAGAAGAAAAAAAGTATTGTGCTTTTTACTTTTCATCTTTCTTGAAATGCGAATCGCAAATCAAAATGCGAGGATACATGGAGCAGGACTTTACAATATATATGTATCGAAGTTGAAAAGAAAAAGATGAGGAGAAAAAAAATTGTCGACGTTGATATAAATCCAATTATGACAATCATGTATAAGAGCGCCCTTTACGACAGAAAGAAACGAACTAAATCGCTGCCGGAGAAGAACGGCCTTGAATTTTGTTATATATCATTTTCTTCTCTACACAACCCGACTCACATAAATTTCAGTTTCGATATAATCTTAGGCGGTCTGTATAATAATGGCGTTACACGCTCCATGATCCAAAGAGAAAAGCTGCGATTGACGGAATGCAAAAAAGCTATGTCTTTTATGTCCAACTTGTTTGCAAATTTCAATAACAACTAAAAAAGATACATTTTCAAATAAAATTTCATTCAAAAAGTAGAACTTTCAAAAACTTAAAAAAATATTTGTAAAGGAAAAAGGTATTTTGAATATTGCATTTTTCAAATATAGAAAATATACATTTTGGATTTCGACAAACCCTTTGGTGATATAAAGAAAATACATTGTGAATGTAGGTACATTTTTTTTGCAATTCAAACGAATTTTGCAAATTAAAATTTTGGATGTTGCAAATTGTTTAGAAGTTATTTTGTATCTTGGAAATTTGTTTTGCAGAAAAAATTTTGAATTTGATTTAAATCAAAACTTTCCTTTCAGAACTTTGCATTTCTTATATATGTATATATAGTTTATCTCTCCTGATGTTGAGTGGGATTTTCTTATATATACTCGCATTGAAACAAGGTGTTACGCGCCATCTATCTTTATGATGACTCGACGAATGAAGTGTTATCAGTATGCGTGATCTGAATATGTTTCTGCAGGCCAGCTCCTGCGACTCTGGAAGCCTTATTGCGCAAATAATAAATTGGATTTTCTCTTCTTTTATTTTATAGCACAGTAATTGCTTAACCTAGTCAATCGAATATCAATCACAAACGTATCGACGCCTACGTACAACAATTTGACATTTTGCAACAGTTTTCACTTCTTTTTTTCTTCTCTGCCCAATATTAGATTCTATCTGCTGCAAAATAATTGAACACATTTTTCTTTTCTTGAAAATTTCTCTAGTTGTTTTCACAAATTGGAATTGGATTTGTAATTTGTTCGGTTTGACACGATTATGCAACTGATTTTTGGTGAAGATGCGTAGCAGAAAGTTGGAGCAAATTGAAAACGATAGATTGTCATCGTGCACCAAAAAACGATACTTTCCCAAGCTTTCGCGTTGACTTTTCTTACACGGAAGTCACTCACGTTTGAGATACTCGACCCTTACCCCGTTAATATCACGATAGCATCGCTTAGGAATTATGTAAGAAATTTAACGCGTTTCGTCGCCTTTCTATTTTACGCTTAACATCGCCTAGTACATCCAACAAAGTGTAAAAATATATATCATAAAATCGCACCAACGACAAGACAAAAAGTCGTCCATACAGGGATAATGTGTCATTGTGTCATTTCAGAAATAAACGACGATTACTGCTATTGTTCATCACTAAATTATTACTTTTTCTAATGGAAGAAACAAAAATTGTTTCCATATATATATATAGATATATTAATATTTTTAAACATTTTAATCGATAGAAGTATTACTTTGGAGATCGTGATTTGAGTTACTGAAAAAGATGAGCTTCTTGAAATGAATTATAACCTAAAAATAACCGTTCATCTAATGCATCAGTGTCATCGGTTCATGCACGAAAATGTTTTTCAAACAATGTGCACAACTTGACATTTCCCGTTTTATTCTATTTCGGTGAAAATGTCATTTAGTTAGAAAGTTTTAGAAATGTCGGGATTTAAGGTAGTTCGATTTTTAAGTAAAAAATACTCATTTAAGGAAGTTCTTAGTAAACTCTAAAGTTAAGAGTATTCTGGTTCAAGATTACCATTTTTATATTTATAAACAAATGTGTTATTTATGAAAAAATGAACCAAAAATGTAATATTTAAGATTTTGATCAATTGAATTTGTTCAAACCAAATACAAAAAATAAAATGCAATTTTGTTCATTAAATATGTTACATCATTAATTACAATTACATCTCTGTTGTTAGATCTTATTTTACATTCGATTTAGAAAATATTCAATTAAATTTTCTCAAAAGATCCAGTTATTTTACAATTATTTCGTCAACGATAATTCAGAAAATTGTACTTTTTAATTGTACAATGAATTAATTTATATTCAATTTTCTTTGACCAATGTAATGTTTGCGAATAAAACAAGCACAAAGATTGATTACAATTTAAACATGACCCTTGATAAAATATTTTCGAACTATTTTAAATGAACAAAAAGATTAATCAATTGCGGTAGTTATCTTGATAAGAAATTTGATTTAGGCCCGCGAAAGTTGACCTCTGATGAAATTCACCTTCGACCGCAGGTCGGAGTACCGGACCATGCGTTGTGAGTCAAGAAATGTTGTAGCGATGTTGTTGAGCGTCACCTTTAGCCGGATGGCAATTTCGATATGCCCTTCGGCGAGATTACCGTCGTTTCGAGGACACTCACGAAACGATCAGATGTCGCGGAATGTAGGAAGAGCCGCTCCAACCTCGGGATCTTGTCGTCTCATCTGCTGCAGGAACGTGACTCTCGGACGAGCAGCTCCGGATCAGATATATTGAGGGGACACGCCAGATGCACGTACGTTATAGCTATACAACCAACAGGCCTCGTGACAATGGCAACCATGATAATGACCTTGAGAAACGCTATTCTTTGCACGTTACAGGCTTCAAACGTCCATCGTTCACACCCCAACTATATTTTTTTTTCTCAAATCCAAAAGTCAACCTTTTTGCTTTAAGAAGCAAATTGTACTGTCCAAGAAAGCAAACAGTAAACTTTTTTTCTGTCATCCTGTAAAATAAAAGTTTTCTTTTACTTAGTTTGATCTAAGACTCTATAATAACCAGTTTCATTGTTGCTGCGCATAAAAGAGAGACGTAAAGCCAGTTCAGCTGTCAAAAGGCGCAAAATGAAAATTGGCATCCAATCATATTACCAAATAGCTGAAAGCCCCAATTAGATGTAAATGCACGGTCGCAAGCAATTATCCTGAAATGTTACGACCTTTGCGGCTACGCCCGATTTCACAACAGGTCACACACAGAAAGGAGTCAGCTCTTTTTTCTATTTCTTAATTTTCGTCTGTCGATTGCTACAAGAGAAATTAAAATATGCACAACAATAATCTTGACTCCTCTTCTACGCCTACTGCCATAAAAAAACTTTTTCCATCAGGACGGGTCTAAGGTTAATTGCGCGAATTCAATACTTTTTCCATCAGGACTTCCGTGTTATGCAAGATGCGTGCTTAATTGTCCAGCAGGAATGTGAGTTCAAAAATTGTCTTCCACAAGGAATTCGAGATATTCATGTGAGTGACCCCACCCCTTTGTGTAATTAATTGCCCGAAATTTGTGTTGTCCCCATTATTCTTCTGTAATGACACAGGATGTTGACGCAAGAATTGGACACGAGGTTCAGCCCTGTTGAATACGTGACGTCTGTCATCGCGCGACCACGTGCAATTTTTCTTCTCACAAGGGACTGTATGGCCGCAATGAAAATTGCACGTATCTCTTTTGCCAAGTTATCATTACGCAGCCCCTGATATTCTCAAGACGCAGGACACGTCCATTGTGTCCGATGAAAATGCGCGTGGGAGAGTCTCGTCAAGAAGCTCGGAGGTTCCACATTGCTGGCATATTAGGGTGGATCTTTCTGCGCATTAGACATGCTTAATTTTATGTTATTTTGTTGCATGCATATTATATACAAAGTTTATCTGCTGAAAATTATTGCAAAATTCAATATTATATTTGAAGGGGGGGGGGGGGGGGGGAGGAGAGAGGTGCAAAAATGTGTAGCACATCCGCGCGCAGTACGACACATTCCACGTTGCAGTTTGAGGTGAGCGAACAGCGCTTGTCCTCATCGTCACGTAGCCTCGACCCGCGCAACTTGTTCGTCTATAACAAGTATGCAATTCGTGTGGTCTTTACACTTATATTATATCTCAGCTTTGCTTTCTTGTTCCTTCTCATTTTCCATTTTATTTTAAAGACCCTCAACAAGTATCAGAACAAAGAAGCCTTTGACCTTCTCAAATGTATTTTTGGTTTTTTTTCATTTTCAACTTTTTCTTTTCTTATGACAAACCAAAAAAAAATTCTCGTAAAATAGTTTTCTATAGACTCGGTGAAATTGATTTCAGAAAAGAAGATCTTAACTGTTAACTATTTTCAATCTTGAGATAAATTTTTGTTTGTATAAAAAAATTAGATCCATTAAGTTAGATGACAAGCAGTTTATATAAAAAGGAAGTACTAAAATGTGAACGAAAGATTGATTAGGGTAATTGGCACTCCCTGGCACACCCTGTACACAGCTTTACCCTGCGATTAGCTTGCGGATAAAGCACACACATAGCTGTACGCATTTTCCGGCTAAATTGAATTAAAGAGAGCTACGTGAGCGTATCATCATACACTTTCTGAGAAATTTTTCAGCAAAATAAACAACTACAACTTGTCACATTTATTCCGCTTCCTTGTAAGTAAGAAAAAAATGACAACTCATCTCCCTAAGCAAAATAGCAAAACATTTCGTGACAAGGAAGATGTGCAACCCAGATATTTTTCAATCGGCCATAAAACGGGCCCAAGTCACTTGTGTAACCTGAGATGCTGTCAAGTCTGACAAAAGAGGTAACCTCAAATTTCAATTAGACGAAAATTTTAATTGCCGATGTTGAAATAATGACCTATCAAAGTGTCTCGTGATTTTTCGATTAACACGTTTGACAGAAAAAAGCGCTGAGCATAGTCATCGCGTGACCAAAAAAAAGAAGGCCGACTCGAGAAAAAAATAATACTGTTACGTTGTCAGAGCTCAGAGGGAAGAGGATTATTTTTATTTGAAATTTACTAGCGAAACAGACGACTCAATTTGTCCAGGATGACCGTCGTCCCAGGCAAATTAAGAGTATGCGATGTAATTTCCTTATTCTGCTTGGGAAGAATAGTTTGCAATCAAACTGGGCAAGCAACAACAAAAATGGCCTGCTAGTTAGCCTGAATGAGACACGAAGGAATAAGAATTTAAGAGGCTGTCGTTCGGTATTTATACGAAACGCTAAGTGATTTAAAAAGGTTGCACACAAAAATGGCTAGTTGGCCCGTAGTGACTCTTGGCAGGCCGTTAAGGAGAGTCATTCACTAACGGTGGATGCAATCAAAATGGGAAGGCGACCGTTTGGTCGTAACAAAATGCTGGACATAAGTTTCTTCGTACAATAGGTCGGGGGAAAAAACGTTAGCTGTAAAGAGTAACCTTAACGACAAGTAGTGCGGAATTCATTAGATTTAATTTGCCGCGATTTAAGAGCTAAATGAACAATTATTAAAGCAAAATTTATTTAACAAAGAACAAAAAAGTATTAATTTCAATACAGTTATCTAATTTCAGCATCCGATTCTTTTACACCTGGATGGTAAGACACAATTTTCAATTCATTATGATGCAAAGATTAATAATGTTACAAAAAAATAACAAACAATTTTGTCCGAAAACAAGAATTTGTTTATTTATTCGAGATCAGAATTTTTGTCGTACAAAAATGTAAGATAATTTTTGCAAAAACAGTTTATCTAGCCGAGATAGTGAAAGAAATTCACATCCGCATCGGTGGTGTGAATTAGACCAACTAGGAACATGTCAATAGAGTTGCGTCACGGCAATTATTCAAATTAAAGAAAAGCACTCTGGAGATTTTTTGTTGTTGTTGCCTTCTAAATTTCTTTCCTCTTCTCATACCTCGCGCGTGTATCGAAATATCGCAATAATTGCGAATTTATAGCGCGATATCCACCGCGAGCTCTTTGCATTTATAAAGGTCATGTTCTTGCACGAGACAAGTTGAGTAACGACGATACGCCGGAGACGTGCACTCGACTCGTGTGCACTGTGTAGTATCCGCCGACGAATGTGTCTACAACATTCACCGCGAGACGTGCACGAATACCTTGGTCCTTGAACCACGTTGCCTCGCGAGAGACCTATTCCACGCGAAAGAATTGCTCTCTCAACTTGACGAAATATCATTTCGTGTATTTCACACGCAATTCCCAAATCACGCAACACGAAATTTAGAATATATATACGTGGGGACGAAAAAAATGAAATAAACTTTTAAGGAGGGTTTAACCTTTTCGGTGTGTGAACCTCGTTGTGAGGATACGTGCAATAAAAGGTGCAATTGTGTAATGGGGATATTACGCTGAGAAAAATATGAGCTTGATTAAAAATACAGTTTCAAATTGCAGAAAGTAATCGAGTGTTGTATTTGACAAAATTACAGTGACATGCAAATTGAAGAAAAAGAAGTTACAAAGTTTTCAAGAAATGTTTTTCTTTTTCTTGTCATTATTATTTTATATTGTTATTTGCGGATCATTAAATGATATTTTTTCTTCAAAATCTTGTATATAGCGTGTAATTATATTCTTAACTTTTTTCCGCGGGACATTTATGTGATTTTTTGTGTGTATAGTTAAATCACAAATAAGGTTATATGTTCTCACTTAAAGACGTGCATAATTTTATCAGCTTTAACGTTATTATAATATTAATTTTTGCAGCAAAATAATGTTACAAACTTTATACGAGTAATTTCTTCTTATTACTATATAATAAGTCTACATTTAATGGAAAACAAGTTACGATTTATATGGAACTCGATAATACTTTTCCAAGCAGAGATAGCAATCATTTCTAACGAAATTACAAGTAATGGGTCATATTTACTTCGCATTTTGTACACGTTTTTTTTTGTTCTTTTCTTTAGTAATTAGTTAATTGTTTTAGACACTAAAGGTTTGGTTTCAAGTGGCAAAATTATGGTCAGCAACACAGCAGTGTTTAATTATTTTCCATAAAAGTCAGCTAAAAAAGAAGAAAATTGTCAATTTAACAGTCGTTAAAAGGAAAGTAATCTAAAAAAATAATCATTATTTAAAATGTTCTAGTTTTCATTAAAAACTTTGCAGAGTTTACAGAACCATTATTTCTTCGTGCAATAAAAAGGATCAAGTATAAAATCTAATTTACTGGATTGTCTCTGAAGAAAGTTATTGCACACCACTCCCTACTTATTGAAGAACTGACTAAAAATGAAGTAAACCCACTTTCTTCTGGGGAATTAAAATAGACGTCGCAGGATTATGGAGTGGTCGTGATATCCTAGTTATTTATTGGTCAATAACCACCAGTTGTCTCAACAGGAATTCCTGTAAATTCAAGAGACAAACTTTCGTCTTGAGATCTAATAAATTTTCCAAGCAGAGTCGTTAGATTTAAGCCAATATTTTATATTGTTTACGACACGGTGACCACATTGTTCTGCCGGCAATTTGTATAGACTTGTATATATGCAGACACTCGCAGCTTTTATTTCAGTGCTTTTAATCAAAGCGGAGTCAATCATTTGTTTAATCTAATTTGAAAATCTCTGAGTTGCAATTCGGCGTTAGACGAGTCTGATTGTTATATTATTACGTTGCAATAGCCGAAGCATGCTTTTCCCATAAATGTTTCCTTATAAGTGTGCAATAAAATGGCCATGAAATTTAATATTAACAATTGAAAACTTTTAATGAAAAGTCATTCAATTTTATCGGTATATTTTTTTACATTTTTATTGAATAACACATTTTTTTAAAATAAAATTAACTTAAGGAGGTTCATTGACATATTAGTATATATTTTACACACGTGAAATTTTTATGTGTATTTTTTATATTTATGATCTATTTGCAAAACGTTGTAATAAAAATGTACTTAAATTAATATTTAATATGGACATTAAATAATTTTTTTAAACAGCTGGTATCCTGTCATGTTCAACATGGAAAAAATAGAAATCGCTCCTTAAAATGGTCTTTTGAAGAAAATGTTACAGACATGAAAATACTCTATTTAAAAACATTTTGAGTTGTAATTTTCCAACGAAAGCTCTTATCTTTTTTTGCAGTGTTATTGTTACATTGTACAGAAAGAAGGATTGAATTTTTGCTTCACAATGACAAATGACATTGAATGGGCGTTTTCGCGCATTATAACGGGGTTTGAGTGCGGCGCGGCACTGAATAGAAAAGAAGTCGAGTTGCAAAAAGGAAGTCGGTAAATATGGTGGAAAGGAAAGGAAACGATGCTCGTTGCCCCGCATTATGTGTATTGTCGTTTACTGGCTAATATCCTTTGGTACATCTCCAACTATATATCTTGATAGTTTGTTGTGTCGGTCGATTCGCTACCGGTGGTTCAGGGGCGTGCCAAGTTGTCGCTTTCTCCCGAGGCACACGGTAATAAGAAAAGATAACTTCGGCATTACAACAGGATCGTGACTTCTGCGCCCATTATCCGACTACCGAAATGCGATACACTTTTATCGCGTTACGCAAAAATGCCCCCTTTTCACCCCATAAATATTTATCACTTTTTTGAATTTCGTTACCAGAACTCTTCCTTTTTTTCTCCACTTTTTATCCATAATTGGATACGAATTCACATTTTTTCATATATTTTAATAACAATACAAATGTTATACATTTGAAAAGAAATTTGTGTAACAAATATCTTTTCTTCCTCCTATAAGGAAACATAAAATTGCATTTTCGTTTAAAAAAAACAACAACAACGAAAACAGGATTAGCTTTTAAATTTTTTTCTTTTTTTTTTTTTTTTTTTGATAACAGGACACGAAATTTATTTCTTCTACAAAAATTCGACGGAAAAAAGGTTCTTTTTAAAATTACGCAAAAGATTAAAAAAAAGGGTTACAAGATTGATCATTGTTTTATGTAACAACAAAATCTGAGCATAATGAATTTCTTATAGCTTCAATAAAGCAGGCCGATAAGCCGGCTTGGAAGTATGGCATTAGCTGAAACCAAAACGATGTATGAATATCGGTTATCAGGCGGAATTCCGGGTACGCGGATAATAAACAGAAATATCAGTCGCAACAAAGACATTATTAACCGGTCGGTCGGTTTTTGTCTTTCTTTTTCTCTCTCTTCAACGGCGTTTCTTTTTTTTCAACTTTCTTTCGTGGTTCGAAAAATCACCGCAACAATTATTTCGATAAATTGAGCCAA
>JABFPM010005935.1:0-10699 GCA_022817325.1 Idris sp. 1 HC-2018
GTAACATACATGTATAGCATGCGTGTTACACGCGTGCTACATACATGTAACACGCATGTTTTTGTTCACGGGTGATACAGGGATGATTAGCTTATTACAAATGAAAATGTCTCTTTTCTTTTATTAGCAATGCATTTTCACAGTAATTTTTCAATAAAACATAAACTATTCGAGTTAGAAAACACTATTTGAATCAAATATCAATAATTTGCTTTTATACTTCATTTTTCTTGATTAATTGAAAAACTTAATATTTTAATTAAACATTTTAAGCATTTAAGAAATCAAAATTTAGTGTAATTAATAAAATTAAGATAAAAAAACGTTAATGCCAAATTGTAGTAGACTAATTTATATCCTTTGATTGCTTCAATTTAGCACAAGTTATTGAACTTACCCTTTTGGCCACAACTTGTGCGCCTTCTAGGTTCGATTAGAACTTAGTTTAATTATGTACCGCGACTAAAACTTATATGTTTCATAGTTAAATTAAGATTTGCCTTCACTTTAAACACACAAAGTTGTTTTAATGTTTCAATTAGATTTGTTTTTATGAGTCAAGTGCGTATTTTAATGTCTTGCATTTCGTAAAGTTTTCGTAACTCATGTATGAAGAAATTTTATTTTCCAGCAAGCAACTTTTATGATCAACGCAATATAATCATATTTGATGTGAGTATGTCGGGATACAGTTTATTCTTGGGCATATAACTTTTGTTTGTTTTATGAACAAATAATAAAAGTAAACATTTTATATTTTACATTTTTAATAAAACTCATTTTAATTAGTTTATATTTTGTTTCAGGTAAGTTATACGATGCTTGTTGATTTAACCAAATAGTGAGTATGCAATTTTTTTATAATCTTCAATTAAAAACATACATTTCGCTTTGCAATTAGATTAATTAACTCTAATAAAAATCAACTACATGTGCAAAAAATTATTTATGGATCCATATAACACACAAAATGTAACTGAATTTTTTATTAAATTATATTTAAATTGAAAGTTAATTACTAATTGAAAGAGAGAAAAAAAATCGTTTATTCCATTAACAAAACATAAATTAAGTATAATTATGAAAACTTGTTGCTTAATTTAATAAAATTACAGGCTGCTTAATTTATTAATCTTTAACGTAACAATTTGTTAAAACACACAGCTGTATTAAAAGTTTGTACACAAAAATTAAACTAGAAAAAGTGTAGTGATATTTCAAGAGATTTTTCTTTGTTCATCTAATGATAATCGATACAGTCTATATTTTTCGTGTTATTATGCAGCTTATTTATAGCGAACGTAAAATGCAGGGAAAACGTAGATAGTAAAAAATATGAAAATATTATCAGACTACAAAATAAATTTTATGTTTACTGTGGCTTTCATACACTTACAAAAAATTTCATTTAAATCTTTAATTTTTTTAACGTGCATTGCACTAGATATATGAAATAAATAGTCCAATTAGTAATCATGCATACCTCGATTATTAATAATAATAATAACTTGTACTATATACTTTTAACTGTTTTAGTATATTTAAAAAAAATAATAAACTCAAACTACTAATTAATAACGAATTTAGTCATTTATCTTATAATAAATAATTGAGAAATTAAACTATTAACAAATATTATTTTACTTTACAAATTTAATTTAAAAAAATGTTAATATCTTTTTTCACATTATTACTGAATAGACACCCAGTAAAACACTTTTATATGGTAATTGTGTTCTATTTTGCATGGCAATATTCGGTTATTGCTTAATAAACTATAATAAACCTTCTTTATCGGAATTATCGGTATTCAAGTCGTCTATTAACATTCATGAACCAAACTTGGATCATTTTATATTTGCATTGTAAAATTTACGAGGCATTGTTTTATATTGACAATTATTTGAATTTTAGGATTAAGTTGAGTAACAACATTAAAGTTATTACACAACCATTACGAAAAGTAGTTACTTGAACTGTGATAATTATATTAACATATTTTACAACTCTAATATTTTTTTAAAAATTCAGTAGCTCCTTTTGTGAAGCTATCCAGGAAATATTGAATGTTTCGATTAGCCTTTCAATTTGATTTTTATTATTTTTTCATGAGTTGTTAACTGAAAAATATTGTCACCTTGTAAATATTGAAAAAACTTTCAATTACATATTGAGTTAAAATTTGTTGATTGAATTAGGCTTTTCCTTTTTGCTCGATATGTCGCTATTTGTTGAAAAGATTTGCAGTAACAAATTTCTATTATTAATGGATAAAATGTGAAGGTATGTGCAAATAATTTACTAGATTGCTTATCTGAAAAATTGTTCTACAATTGACGAGGGCTCCTTTTTATATTGAATGACCGTTCATTATGCAAAGTACTTGCAAAATTATGAATTTCCTGACCTGGGATGAATAACGTGTTGATATCAAAATCCTTCGCAAACATTTCTCAATCGAGATATGTTGCTGAGATTTCCCTCGACGTGGATATCGCGCTTGGCAGACTTCCACCAGAAATGTTCAAATGATTCGCGGATACCAGAAGCTAGTAATTCTCGAGAGTAAAACCGAATTAATGTGAAAGTTCGGATAATTTTTCCTCGCTTTTCTAATTCCGGGGCTCGATAAAAAGTGGCAATTTAAATTTCATGAAGTTGATGGAAGAAATAACGAAATTTATGTTCAATTATTGATCAAAACGAATATTGTTCTGTTTTATTTCTTCGACTTTCTTACCATTTTGTACTTTAATTATTGACTTGTGCGAAGATAATTTTTTATTTTTGCTGTCTGTTATTTTTCAATCGCATTCTTTCATAAAATTCAACTTCTTTCAACAAAACTTGCAATTTATTTTGCAGCTCTGAAAGAATAGAAAAAAATTCATTATCAATTATCAATTAATTTTTATAAAAAAAACATGATAAGTTTAATAAAAATGTATTTCAGTATCTAAAACTGCTTGTGATAACTAATAACGTTCAAGAAATCTGTTTTTTTCTAAGTTCCTCTTAAATGCAAAATTAAGTGTTATGTGACTTTTGGAAGACAAGTCAGCGAAATTGTAATTAGTCCGAAGAAACGTTTGCTAGTTGTGATAAGCTACTTTTGTTGGCTCTTTGACTTTGCCTACTGCTGCGTGATCAAAGGTTACCAAGCACGACTTTTCGCATTTTACTGCACAAACACAGTTTACATGCATTACTCACACAATCTACTTGAAAATTTATTCAGCTCTGTCTCTGCTAAAGCTAAAAAATGAATGCAATCAGTCTGCATTCTGCAATAAATTGTTTTCATGAAAATTGTTTACTATGTAAATACATTGAGCGGAATGCATGAAATCATTGCTTAATGCTCTGCTGTTTTTGGTCCAACGCAAACTCGTTTTTCACAAGTTTTCGCTTAAAATTGCGAAATTAAAAAAAAAACACAAAGTAATAATAAGTGCCTTGCTTTAGCTGTCAGTTTGTATATCAACTTCGTACGTAGTTTTGTTCATTAGAAGATCAAAAGTAAGTCCGAAAACGTGCTTTTTAAAGTCAATAACAAATTTTATTGCTGTTTTGATTATAAAGTTGCGATGTGTTTCAGTGATAGATCAAAAGATTAAAACTGAGAAATAAATTAAACTTTGTTAATTTTCACTAGATAAAATAATAAACAAATATTGTTTCAAATAATGTTGTATATATTTATTATAGCCAAATTAAATTGAATTTGTTCTTTTTATTCGATATTATTGCTTGAATAAAGAATGATTTCTTTCATAAATGTAAAAGCATTGAAAATCAAATTATGTGGAATAACGAGTATACATTTTTTATTTAAACTAGATTTTCAAATCTCTAAATAGCCTTTTTGATTTTTATGTATATGGGCTTTTATAATGGGCATCAAATAATGATCGTAATATATTAAAATATAATGATTTAAAAAATGCCATGTAATTTTGATGGAAAATTGGCATTTTCGTGTCAAAATAATGAGATGGTTTATATCTCTCATCCGATTAAGCAGAAGATTTATGTTTTAGGTAGTTATTAGGATGGCATCGTTACCGTGAAATATTCATTGAAAATGTTCAATAAATTGGCAAATATCAAAATTAATATACTTTTCGTATTATACAATTAAAAAATAGAACATTATTTCAAATATTAATGTATAATCTGGTTTTTATGAAAAGTAATTTTAAAATTAAATTTAATAGAAATCTTGGGCAATTTCGTTTGATAACATACACAAAGATTTGACCATATTAATTATAATATGCAAATGAAATTTTTCCTTGAACATATTCAAAAAGTGTGAACTTACAAAAAAATTATTCTATCTTTTTTTTTTCTTCTACAAAATTTACATCTTGTAGACGTAATACAAAAGGTGACCTGCATTCATTACTGTCTTTTGGAATAAAGACTTTTTAAATCAAAGCCTTCTTGGAACAAGACAGTCTCTTTACAACTAAAAAATGTATTAATTGCAAAGGCATTATTAATGTTTGCTAAGTATTGCTCAAAGTTGAAACAATTTTTCAACTTTTGTATATGAAAATGTTTACTTCTCTCAATGGAAATGAGAAAAACACATAAAAACCAAATATATATTTTTTATTTTAAACAAAAATTCGTATCAACTGTTTTTTACAATATTATCAATTTAATTAATATTGATCGCTTCGATGTTTGTTTTTGACGTAAAAGTAATTATATAATAATTTCTGTTTTTACAAACTGTGCAACATATTTTTTTACAATTGTAATGGTGGTTTTCAACTGTGGCTTAATCCGTCCCTTTTCTCGATAGTTTACAAAAGGAACGACAGCCGCACTGAATCCGCTTTTCCACCTTTCCTCAACGATTTTCGAGAATGAAATGAATAATTCATTGTTTTCAGACATCGAGCTCAGTCCGGTCTGCTTTGGCACGAAGAACTGGAATCCTGCAAATGCTCATTTGTTTATTCGCGTGCTTCAAATAGTAATCCGGCTTCATTTGATTTTTCATCTATAAATATTTACTCCAGATATTTTTTCAACTTCCAATCATATAAAATTCGATACAAAAAATTAACGGAGAAAATAACGAAAATTTTTTCGTTTTTGCGAATCAAATTTTTATTTTTTTTATCGGCAGTAGTCGAAACTATACATGCAAAAGAGATTTAATTGCCTTAAATTGGACAAAAGTTATACAAAATTGTATATGCATTCAATTGAATATAAGGCCATTCGGTGCCAAGTTTTGACATTCGAATTAAACGTATCTTCAAATTTTTTAGTTCTTTTTTCAAAATTGAATTTTTGATGGAAATTAAAAAAATTACAGCTTTTTGAAAATTGACAATTTTTTCGAAATTTTTAAGAGATCCACTAATTTTTTAGGAGTTTATTTCATTGCAAATCAAAGAAAACAAATCGAGAAAAGTTATTGTTAACAATACAAAGTATTAAACTTCATTTCTTACATTTTATATAACTTATTTTTTATTATTCTAATTTTTTTATCTTGAAAAGATAGAAATAAAAATTGCAATTTCTTTTCTTATCTCTATAAATTTTGTGTGACATTAATTGAAATTAGATAAGATGGGTATCTGCACAATCGTAATATCACAAAGCAGCTTATTCTTTTACTTATTTGCGCTTGCTTATTCGTTTGCGTGTACTGGTTCTAATCAATGAACACACACACACACACACACACACACACACACATATATACTTGTTTGAATTATATATACTATTTTAATATACGTAATTTATAAAACAAATTTAAGCAAACTGTTAATTTATGTGCTATTAAATATAGTATATTATACTTCTCCTACTCGTTGAGTATGATACTTTTTCTTACAAGTGCGGCTTATATTTATTATTGTTTTTATAAGTAAATTATAATTCCTTTTTAATTAACAAATGAATTTTTTTAAACAAATATTATCTAGGTCAAATTATTAACTCTATTCAGTTTATAAATATTTATTAGAACATATTCAATTTATAGTACTATTGATTTGTCGAATTCAAATATGATATATATTTTATTTATTTACAATTTCAAATATTCTAGATTTTTTATTGTAAACTCCAGAATATATCTATTTTCAAGCAAATATAAACACAAACTAAAAGTATTTTTAGAAACATATTTGTGCAAAGAACGTTTAAAATAATGTTATTTTTGAGAAATTAAAACGTCATCACAAGAGTAAAATTTTGTCTGACTGCATATAAATTTATACCACTTAAAACGCTAGGCAGCTTAAAAAAATATGTTTTATATCATTCTAGTGTTCTAAAACCATATGCAAAAAGTCTAAAACATTATTTTAAATAAATTGTCTTTAAAACAAATCTTTTTCTTAAGACGAAATGGAAAATTACATCACAATTTTATTATATTATGTCAGTTTTATGAAAACTATTCTATAAATTATAATTTACTAATTTTATTATTATTATTCCTCGTTAATATACAAAAGTACACTCTTTAAATATAAAATACTTAAAAGTCGTTTAAAATTAATTTACAACCATTTTCTCAATTATATGTAATTAATTTACATTCAAATTTAATCATGTAATATGTTTAGAAATATTGTTTTCATTTAAAAAAAATGAATTACAATTACTTCAATAATACAGTTATATTAAGCAATAAATTTTATTTTAATTTTAGTATTTTCACAAATATTATTTCTTTTTATTTTAAATAAAAAGGAAAGAATATAATTAAGCCAGCTCGAGTGACACTTTATACTTTTCTTTAATCTCTTTCTACATCTTTATTTTAACCCCAGTTTTATTTGCCAACGCAATCGTCCGGTATTAAACCTATTGCCTGACATCAAATTTGTTCCGATCCAATTTCACTTGACACTGCGTTTCAATATACACTGGTTTCCGGTGTCCACATTTTCCACCTTCAAAGCAGTGAAGATTCCAAAGCAGTGCCTGCAAAAGCCTATTTCGATGTCTGGCTGGCTTAAAGTCGCAGACACTTTAGGCATGACCTTTCTCGCCTTTGTACTTGTAACTTTTTTTTTCACCCTGGACTCATTTTCTTCAGCCAAGCACACTTTTGTGCGTACACGTAAACCGATGTCTGGCGCACAATGAAATCGTACATTTTTTATGTCCCGGCTGTAACTAATGCCAATGGGCTTTATGGTACACATGAGCCACCCTGTTTGTTCTCTGAGTAATATTTTATCACGAAAGTGAGAAACTTTTCGTACGTTGAATGTGATTTTAGGATCAATGTCTTTTGGAGAACGAAGATGGCCGGGTTAATGAACGCTTAGCAATCTTTTATAAAGACCAATAGAGAAGAACCAAATGAGGTGAAAAAGCCATGACTAGGAGCAAGTAATGAGGAAAAAATAAGGAACTTTGAATTGACTTTCTGAAGAAGCATCTTGCAACGCCGTTGGGGTGCCGAGAGACGTATTCAAAGTGCTATATATAATGATACAGAGCCAACGTTCTTCGAGAATTTCATTCGCAGCAAAGTGTTTTTGTTGAAAATTGTCTGCAATCTGCAAGTGTTATTAACAAGTAATTTAAAATGTATGAAAATAATTATTTTTATTACAATTCTTAAGTGGATACGTCAAGTTTATAGGAGAAGTTTGAATTTCTCGGCAAAAGTATTCATTTCAAAAGTGTACAAAACAAAGTTCACTATGAGGTTAGGTTTTAACCATTTGGAATTTTTTTTTTGAAGTTTTATTTGTCTTTCAACTAAGAAATTCGATTTTCCTTTTTCAAAATGTGTCTTAGAAGTGAGAGAATTTGTAAATTAATCTCATAAAAAGTGTTTTATTGTTAATCTTAATATTTATTTGCTTTTATTCACTTTACTCAGTCGATAATATTAGTCTGGGATATTTCTTTTTCAAGAAATCGAATTGCAGTTGTTTATTTTGCTGTTTTATCAATATCGAATTATGTACCAGAAAAATAATGTATTGTTTGTAATCGTATTATATAAACAGAAAGTACTTTTGATATGATCAAAATTTATTACACATGTTTATCGATTACCTAAATTTACAAAATTACTTATTTCAAAATATCATTTCAAAAAAATATCATCTTTCACAGTTATTAAAGATGATATCAATAAAATTAATTATAAAAAAAAACTAAAGAACATAGAACAAATATTTTGCCATTATTGTTCTAATGCTCATTGTGCATTAATTATAGAAACATGACAAACAATATATCAAATAATAATTAAATTTTTGCTTTCTAACAATAATTAAATTTAACTAATCAGATCGACATTAATTTGCATTCACGTTTGATATTTATTGCAAAATTTAGACCAGCTTCGCGATGGCTATCTCAAAATTCAATCCGCACGATATTGATCCAAAATGATTCGTTATTACTTTAATTTGGCTGAGAGATTTAAATTTCTATCGGTCTAAATCTCGACTGTTTGCTATCTAAATACCAACCCAATAAACCTGTAACATATCAAGGTTCGATTAAAAAATTGCGCTCACACTTTTACGTGCTCTCGCACACAGTCAGTTGAGTTTTTAAATGAATTTACCATTCGCAAACGAAATTCGTTTAGCCAGAAAAAACATTCCCTGTAACAATATCTCAAAACTTTTTTCCGCATTAGAACTTGTGTGTTTATTTTCTTCGTTCGGCAAACCGAAGCAAAACACTTTAACGAATCACAAATTGTCCGCAACAACGATAAACAAAGTCCAAGTAACTTGACAATTGCGCGATTTTGTTGCACACGAAATTTCTTCAGATCAAAAGTCTGAACAAAAAATAAATTGCTGCAAGTTTTAGACTGACTCAAAAAGTATTTAAGACCATATATAAATAGCAAACCATTAATTACAAATAAATTAATTTTACACATCAATCAAATTTTCAAAATTTAAAATCAAAATAAAGTTAATTCGAGAGAAAAAAATACTAATAAAACAGAGCTTGAATACACACATTCTCTAAATATAATTAGAGAATGAAGGAAGAAAGGGCAAAATTGTTCGGTTTGTGAAACTAAATTTATTTCTTTCAGTGCATGATTACAGTAACCTTTGCCACCAGCGGCGTTAACTGCTTCCGAGCAAGTAAAGTTTTCTTCGTTACTGCGGGCTGCTGCTGCAGTTGCTACACTTGTGTGCAGCACCAAGTTTTAAGTTTAAGAGGTATGAGGGCCAAAGGGAAGAGTCGGGCAAAGTCTTCGCGCAAGCGGCATAGACACGCGGCCGTAGACATAAAGGTGATGGCTTACTAATGCCACTTGCTTTGATATTTGCGGCGTGTTTTTGCAACCTTATGCCTCGTGTGACCCGAATTTAATTGTCGGCATAAAATTGCATCAACAACAACAACAAAAAGGTGTCAGCGTCTAATTTAAATTTACATTTTTGTCACTTGAATTTGCACACAAACAAATTGCATGAGAGTTCACTGCAAAAAGAATCTTATTTCGAAAGTAAAATTAAAATATTGTAGAGTTTTGTAAATCAATATTTTTTAACAAACTCGAATTTTTGTTCATACAAAGGATTTATTAGAGTTGGTTTATTGCGTAAGGTGAAAATGTGAAGTATGTTTTGAAATATCATTTTAATAGGTTTTAAATTTTTATTCAATTTGCACACATTTGATTTGATTAAAAATAAATTCAGAAACTTGAACATTGGATTTGAGTAAATGAAATGATACCCAATGGCGTGCACGACATACGTATGTTAGATATATAGCTACAATTAGATAAAGGGATTAGAATAGTTCGCACTCGGGTTTGGTCAACTAAGTTTAGATTCGGACGGATTTAATCAAGAATGTCCAAAATAAACATGGACTAATCATGTATGCTTTTATCTTGTGACATACTATCTGTCACTAATATGCTTCTCACTTAGTACAATATTAATTAGTTTTTTCATGTAATCAGTATAGTTTTTTTTAATTTTCATTACAATTTAATGTAAATGGTGCATTAAACGTAACAATATCTGTACACGAGCGATTGATCGACGACTTGTCCGTTTTCCTGTCGGTGGCAAAATGGCAGAGTAGCGTCGGTCGATCGTGGATCACGGTGGTGTTGGCGCTACAGTAGAAATGTCGGCGCCCCCATGCGGCAGTTAACCAAACTAATCAAGCGCGGTTAGATATGAATCGGCCTAAGCGTTCATCTAACATAATTAATACAACTTTGTAACAAATGTACACTATTTATTAAAAAAATAAAAAGTTTTTCATGTTATAATTATGAAAAGTTTCCAAATAGCACAACTTTCTAATTACTTACTTTGATTGGTTTAAATATGACGACCCAGGTGGAAACTTACTGCTGGGGAAGTACTGAGAGCCAGTACTGGCGAACGGTTGCCAAGCTTCGATACCCAGTACTGGCGCAATGCTGGTATGAAACACCAATATACGTTGCGTCAGTACTGACATTTAACACTCTGTATGTAGTACTTGGTCAGTGCCCTAATAGCCTGGCACCTAATCGTCGTTCAAAAAATTGCGTTAATTTCAATTATTTATTAAATTTTAATAATTATTTACCCTTTAAATTATTTATAATTTGTTTTCAAAAACTATGTGGAATTAACTTTTACTTTAGCACTTACATTCACTATGTTTTTAATATATTTTAAATGAAGAAAAAATCTCTGTTGCTGCCAGGAATCGA
>JABFPM010005936.1:0-10699 GCA_022817325.1 Idris sp. 1 HC-2018
CATGTTCGACATCAATCCACTCAACACAGTCGTCACACGCGCTGCTTTAGCAGAGACAGCTTCAATATGTGAGAAGAACGTCAACTTAGTGTCGAGCGTTATTCCCAGATATTTGACTGCCTCCTTTGTCATAATTACATCACCCAACACGGACATCGAGAAGAGTGTTTCCATTCGCTTTCTTGTCCGCACAACGATCTCCGTTTTCTGAGTGGCTAGCTGGAGACCGTGTTTGTTTAGCCAGCCATTCGCGCGTCTTATCACCTGATTAATTTTTAATTGCGCTAGTTCGGTATTGCGAGCTATGATGACTGCAACAACGGCATCTACATATGCACCAAGAAATGCAGATGGCATCGGGTCTGCTGGAATCTCCAGCTCGAGAATTCCGTGGTACATTGCGTTCCAACGATCAGGTCCCAAGTTTGAGCCTTGTATTGCGCCTGCAGTCACAGGTCTCGCTTTAGAACCCTCTGTGATCTCGTATGTCAGGACTCGCTCACTCAGGTAGTCCTCTTCTATGACCTCAGTGAACGAGGCCTTCTCCCGTGTTTCCTTGTCAATCTCGACAAGGATACCACCGGCGCGTGTCTGCCGGATGGGTCTTGACCTTTAAGTGAGTACTTGATTTCTACAATTAAATTTCATCAATAACGATTGACATGTGCAGATTTCTCTGTCACCGTCAAATGTACGAATAATTCTATAATATAATTATAAAAATATTATATAATTATTTAAAATATCCTGATATTAAAATATCCATTATTTAATACGCATTTTATAATAATTATTTTGTTCAAAATTTGAGAAATCAGAATTTTGCAACAAGAACGGTCATTTATCATTTTCAGTTGGTATATAACAGTCGTTCTTATCACTAAGTTCCTTGTATATCTATTTTCATAACCAAAAATAAAATAGAATGATAGCAATAATTGATGTAAAGCAGTGTAAAATACGGTGAAAATTGGTTTTCAAATTTTGCACACTAAAAAAGACATTAATTATAATATTTTATATTTGTAATTAAGTTTTACTTAAATATTTTATTTCAGAAAATCATAAATATTTTACTTGATCAAAATTAAAAAATTCATTAAAAATTAAAATCATTTGAATTATCACTGTTAAGCTTTATTCATTCATTTATTCGGACTTTAATAATTTTTATTAAAACAAACAATTTAAAATATTTTAACATATTTTTTTTTTAATTGAAAATATTATACTTTGTCAATTTTATGAATAAATTTATTGATAAAGATTTCAACAATTATTTCAATTCTTCATTTTATGTCACTTTTTTTTGATATCCCAAAAATATTATAAAATCGTCGATAGTTATTGGAGTCAAAAATTTTTCTCCCACATGATGTCAAATCTCAGTTTAGTTCAATGATTTAATGCATGAAAATTAACTTTACAAGTTTAAATCATGATTATAACCATTAGCCCTATCATATATATTATATAATATAAATAGATAATTTAAACGTTATAATCTCTTCAATTCTGATATTATAATAATGTATGTAAAAATCAGTTAAGAAACTGAAACAAATTCTCTATCTAATTATACCCTTAAGGGGACATCCCAATGAAATGGCTAAAATCAATAAAAATAAATGAATTAATAAATATGAAAAGTTTGTACTTCAATTCTTAAGAATCTTTTAATAAAGAATTTCAATTACAGTATTTAAAATCTTAATTGTTGGTTATTTATTTGTTAATAACTATTAAAAAATGTTGGTTTTTTTTCAAAATGGGCCTCATACCCAGTTTTTAACCGATTTACTAATTTTTGTTTTTAACTGTTCGCAAAACTGAGGAGAATAATTTGTAATTTGTCTAGACAGAATCTCGATATCATATAAAACAATAAAGTTATATAATTTTTTCTAATGAATAATTCAAAAAGACGTAAAAATCGGTATTGTTAATAAAAAAATGTTTATAAAATTGTTTATAATTAGAACATCAAAAACTTGTTTAGACAAATTGTTCCCTATACTCTTACGAGCACTTTAAAAAAAAGGAAATCGGTTACAAATTGTGGTACGAGGAACATTTTGAATGCAGAAAAACTTTCAACATAAATTTTTATGTTGAAAAACTGCGTTTAAAATACATTAAACAAATTATTTATTATATTTTACAAGATACGTTTAACCTACATATATATATATATATATATCGATTTGTTATCCCTGGACCATAACAAAAACCTTCAAAGAATCAAAAAATGCTAATTAAACATTATTTTTTCTCACCCTACAAACAAAATTACTATTTCCGTAAACTTGATTTTTTGTTTCATTTTTTTTTCTAATTAACTTAATTATTTATACGATTTAGTATCCAATTGACACATATATGACACAGCTTATGCAATTATATTACATACAATATCTAATAATAAATTATTTTCTACCATTATTTAAAAAAAATGAATCCTACAATGATTTCATATCTTGTCTTTGACAACTCTCTCACAATTATGCTGTATAATTTATTTTATGACTGTTTCATGGAAAAACCAAATAACACATATTACTCTAAGCAAGTTTGCAGCATTCATACATGCTTTCTATAACAAAATGCTCTTATACATCGTGCTTGAAATAACATTCAAAAGTAATGATCATATTGCACAGCAGTTTTCAAAGCTTACTGCAAATGTACACGCAGTTTTTTGGTCAACTTATCTTTAAGTAATGTCAACTCGACAATATAGTAAAGTTAACCATACGTGACAGTTATTGTATTTGAGGATTATAAAAATGAAATTTTCGTTTGATACGCACCCGTAATGATGTTAAATCGCATAATAAAAATATTATTCTATTTAATGAATGAATCTTCAGTATATTAAAATGTATGACTTTAAATACATTACAAAGAATGATGTATATCTAATTTTAAATTATCACATTAGTGAACAATTTTACTAAGTTTTTCAACTGTTTTGATTTAGACAAATTATTTTTTGAGTCAGTTCTACTACATAAATTTAGTTGACCATAAAACTGACTAGGAAATATAGTTAACGTTAACTGATATTCTAGTTGTAATTACTATATTTTCACTTGTAGTGACTATAAATGTCTCAACCATGAACATACAGTTAATTTAACAACGCGATTTTTTCTGAGTGTACACATTTACGAGCGATATGCAAAATGCTAAATAGAGTATAATCCTGTGAACTGGCGGTCATTTGACAGAATTAAAAGAAAAAAAACAGAATCGTCGAGAAATAATGGGCTCAAGTATGAAAACGTCGCACACGCGAAGCAGTTAACTACGCCCACGAGACGGGTGTGTTTTAGAATCCGCAAATGTTAAGCTGAGCTAATAGAACCACTTCCCGGACACGTCGAGTTTCGCGGACAATCGTCGCTGCTGACAATGACATTGCCTGTGCAGCAACATACGCATTCAAAGGCCGATTCCAGTGGTCAATTTGAGCGGCGCGACGTGTCGTGGAGATGCGTCGATGCATTTAAATTGCACTATCTTTAAATTGTTATTTAATGCGTAATGAGTTACAAGCGCATGTTCATCTTTCAATCGTCATATAATTTACAATAAGCGTTATTTATGTTCCAATGGTTAATCGTTCACTTATAATGATTTATTCCCTTCCATCAATGATTTATTGACTTTTTCCGTGTGTCATTTCAAACTGATATATTATAAATGTATTAATTGTTCGAATTAATTTTGTGAACAATGAATTAAATTGATGATTAATTTGTGCATTCATAGATTATTAAGATATTTTAAATGATTCAGTTTGAGAATGTATAACTTAGATAATTTAAGATTGACATTTATGTGAAGTATTTTATTTTACATTAGAAAACAATGTTATAATTGTTACAAGTATATTTAAATGTAGAGAAAATAATAACCAAATTAATAATAAAACAAATTTTTTAAATTTATTTGTTTTTTTTTCTTTCTTTTTTATAAAATTATAAACATAAATAATATACAATTGTCAAATATGTAATACTATAGTATACATTTTATATGTCATTGAACATAAAATATAATCATAAAATAGTGCCACCGAACAGGTTTTCATGCCCAAAGTTGTAATTAAGCTACTATAATAATAGTAGTAGTTCAAAAGATAATTGATATTGTAATCAAATGTTGATGACCATTCTTTCTATTGTTCTTTGAAAAATATAAATTTGTTCAGGGCAAACTCTTACATAACTCTCTTTTAAGAATATTGTTTATTAAAGAAAGTCGTTTATTTAAATAAGTCAACCATATCGAAAAGTAACTTGTTTTATATTCTCGTTGTTTAATTAATTATGTAACTGATTTGCCTTTCCTAAAATATTCATCAAAGTATGATAGAACTCTTAAAATGTTATTCCAAGCTTTATTTATCTGTAAATATGAAAAACTAGCAATTATTTATTATAAAAATGAATTGATTATTATTAAACATTGTCAGTTTCATTGAAAATAAAATTTGATTTATTCAAAGTATAACAAACGTTTTATTCATAATTCATGTAAAGAGAATGATAGAGTTAACTTCTGTAATAAAGCAGAAACCTGAGAAGATGTAAAAATATGTAGAATAGTGTACGACGCAGTGTTGAAATTTTCGTAAGCATTTTTCTACAATAAATTGACATTTTTGCCAATTTAGTAATTGTTATAGTTACTGTTAAAGTTTGTTTGTTCTTTTTTAATATTATTTGTAATTATTATTTTAACAAAAGTAACAATTAAACTTAACTGAATTAAAATCAGTAATGAATTATATTTTTTAATCTAAATCAATAGATATGTAACAGTATTTACATTAATGTGAAATCCAGTATATGCATAGGTAAATTAAAAGTCGATTTAAAAGTGGTACAAAAGAGTAGATAAAACTTTCCATGTACTTTATATTTCCTCGAATGACTCATTTAAAAGCAATATTTGAAACAAAATTCATCACAATCAAAAAATTAAATGTTATCAGATTTTGCTCAAGCTTATTAAAATTGGCTAACTTTTGGAAAATTACAATTAAAAAATAACGCCGCAATTTATTTTGCCATAAACTTATAATAACTTTCAATAGCTCAAAAGTTGAAAATCCACAATATTTTAACCTACTATTAGTTGCACATATAAATTAATTAAGTACTGGTATTACTTGCAAACAACATTGACATGCCGTTTAGCTGTGCTTGAATGTAAACCGCCGTCTGTCTACGGTCAGCTAAAACCGCAAAAAAAACCCAACCCAAACATTTTTCTTCTCACTGACCAACAAATTTTCTTTGTGGTTGCCGTTCACTTATTTTTACCCGAGCAAATTCAACAAGCACAATAAAAGAAAAAGCATTTACACGCAATTCGAACTTGAATTTGGATTGAAAAAAAGAAAAGAAATATTTGGCTTAGACACAAATACATGACATAACTTTATTTCTCCCTGAACCGAAACGAGAGATCATTGACTTGGCAAAAGCATGAATGAGCCTCGAGGAAAGGCAGTGCACGATGCGTAGCAAAGCATAAAAGTTGCAACTAATGTTGAGTTTGAAATTATTTTTAGTGGACAGCCAAGCATGACTGATAACATTCAGGTATTCAACTTCCTATTAATAGGTGGAGCAGTCAGAAATTGGCCATGAAAAAAGCAAATAAAAAAAATAAAGAAGCCACCCAAAATGGGCCTATTAATAGACTTCATGCGCCACGTCTCTTTTCAAGAGCAGCATTTAGCTAAATCAGTCGACGGAAAACAAGCGGCACTTTGGTCGATCAAAAAATGATAACAAACCCCAACAGTATATCAGAGTAGAAAGTCCCTTTTTTGTTACTTCTTCTTCTTCTACGAAATAATAATTGCACGTATCAAATTTAATTATTGTGAAAGTTTCAGCTTACATAATTTATTTGATTCGAATTAATTCGGCAAAAACCACGTGATTGCGAAATATACCTATATGTATTTGCAAGTTGAACAAGTGACAGAGTCTTTGGGGTCCGTGGGTCTCTGTCGTAGGTTTAATCGAGTTACACTCCTTCTTGGAATCATACATAACCGTGATAGCCATTTCTCTCGCCGGTATTTCCACTGACCTATCACTCCTTTTACTGATACAACTGGTATGTCACTTTCATGCACAAAAACGGTGGCTAAATCTTGTAGAGAACCTTTGAAATTAAAGCTGTCAATCAAAATTGTTTAGGTCAAAGAATAAATTACACAAAATTATGTCTGCAGATTATGTAATCAAAATGAAGATACGAAAAATGATAAATTTTTACTTTATCACACACTCGCTCAATTTTCTCGCTACCAAAGCTTAATCATAGAGAAAATATTTGTGACACAGCGCAAATCATCGTTTAAGCCGAATTTTATGATCGATAAACTTATTTTATATCAGTGAAACATTAAATTTAATCTATAAGTTCCACAATTTCAGTTTTCATTTGCTCATCCAAAAGATAATACTGTAAACGTCACGTTCTTTTATCTGATAAGAACAAACCTGACTGAGAGTTATGACTTCGAAAATTACTACACTAATAGAGTAATCTACTTTTTTATTATTTATTTTTGTTTTTGAGACAAAATTGTCGAAGAAAATACAAGTTTATTTGAAAGAATTATGTAATACCTTTGAACTGATGTTTCATTAATTACACAATTATGGACATGTAGTGCAATAAACCTGCGTTAAACATTATGTCAGTCACAATCCTGTTACTAACTGCAACCACGCAACAAAAGGCTTGCAGAACTATTACTTATATTATCTGAGATTTGAGATTTAGTAGGTTTCATGTGCTAATGTTTACGAATACAATTTTATATTGAATTATGTATTGCAAAATGTGTACGTTTCAATAAACTGCATTTTTTGAGCATGAATCTAGATATTTCTGTTATGAGAACACTTCTTTAAATGGAATTATATATTTGCTGTGTTAGATAACTTAACACACTGATATGAACACAGGTTGAAAATTTAAAGGCAAATACAGGTCAAGTAATCTTTAAGACAAATCGCCTTGAAGAATTTGATTTCGTAAAAATATTCCACAAGAACATATTTTTCAATCTACATCATCGCAGTTGTGGAATCGAGTAAACAATTCTCAAAAAATAATCAGACAGTTTTTTTCTTATATCCTTTTATTTTTTTTTTTTTTTTTTTTTTTTTTGTATACATTTTTTTTAATTTAGAAATGTTTCAGTTAAATGAACTTCTTATTACTACAAAAAATAATAATAAATTCGAAAAATAAGTATAAAAAATGATTAATATCACTTATTCGTTACGGAAATATAGAATACATTTCACTATTTGATTGATGCACAATTTGAAAAAAATTTATAGAAAACAAAGATTATGCAGTTTGTAAATATATATGCATCTTATTGATATATTTCTATAGGATCAAGAAGTTTTCTTACCAGGCGCGTTTAAAAGCAGATTTCTTCCTTTCCAGCTTACGAAAGCCGATAATGATTGAACAAATCCAATGTTTCACAATTTTTTTCTACGCTGTAAGATATTAACAATCATTTAAACTACACTAAAAAATGAATCAAACAGATTATTTATTTGAAATCTTGAAATATTTTCATTTTATTATTTTTTACTAATTGTTGATACGAAACTCTATTTAGTAGTTTCCTACCACCAATAAATTCAAGTAAAAAATTCTACCTTTACGATAAAGATCATTATAATGAGTTAAAAATTAATTTTAAACAGACTAGAATTTAATTGTTCATTTGTCATTAACAATTTCGAAAACAATTTGAACATTTCAGCAGGAACTTTTTTCATTTTTCGTTCATCAGTTCAAAAGAATCGGAGATTCCTAGTTTATCGAAACACAGTAACGTTACTTCCAGTTGCTAAAGCCGAATTTTCAACTATCTTTTCCGTGTACATTAAGTTCACATTTCAATTTAAACTTCAACAATATAACTTCTTATATAATCCACAAAATATTTAAGTGTAAATTTCGGAACATATCTTGTAACAACTTGAAACTTGAAACTTAAAACTTTAAAACATTAAAACTTACATTTTCAGCTAACTGTTAAAATAAAAGCTATTAAGATCTAAAAATGGTCAATGCTAAATCGAATTTCCGCATCTAATTAACAAATGCAATTTTGTATTAAAAATTTGATAACAACTATCCTCCTTTCTCTTTGCATCTTGAACTTCAACCTGAGCCCAGACTCCCATAATTCCGGATAAAGACCGCAATTTGGTAAACGATTGCGCCTCCAAAAAAGCGATAATACATCAACGTTCATCAACTCATTATCTCAAATTATCTCTCCGCCGCAAAAGTGGTTCTCGGCCTGGCATCCAAATTCCAGAGCGCGTAATAAATGTATCGCCTCGGCGATAACGATGCTTCATTGCAACGAGCTGCACATAATGGCCAGTTGTTCAAGTTATTCTTCCTCTTCCTAGGTGGCGCAGTTGGTTCGACCTGTTACCTTAAAATTTACCTGCGCGTGTCCCCACCAGAATCGCTCGGGGCCCATCTGCCCTCTCCACCCAGGCTAATCTCACACGCTACGTAGTTTGAGAATAAGCAACGCAGCGCGAGTATCGTTCAGTGGTCATCGAAAAAAGTACGTAGTACAGCAATAAAAAAAAAGTTGGTCCTGAAAAGAACCCGAAAACTGTTCTCTATCCGTGAAATTGCGGCGCGGGTCACGCCGCTGTAAGAATCCTTAAGGATACCCGCTGTGAGACGCAAAACAGAACGCAACTAGGTGAGTGGTTTTCTCAAATGATCGTTGAGTGTGTTCGCCCACAAGACGATACACTCTCGGGCTGCGGCGACGATTTACGGACCGTTAATCGGCAAAGTCTTCAGCAAATGGCTACCAAACGAAAGCGGACACGAGTGGCGCTGGCTGCCCCTTTGTGACCCCTCTCTCTTATCTCTCTCTCTCTCTCTCTCTCTCTCGATTGCTTCCCTGAAGAAAATCTCTTTTTCGACCCTTTGTGACTTTTCCTGGCTGTCTTTTTGTTCTCATCGCACTGGTCCATTGATATTGAGATCACGGGAACAGATTGTTGCGAGAAAACTCTATTATGATTCTTTAAATGGTATCTGAGATGGGCAAGATAAGTTTCTATTTAATGGTCTATTGGCTCGGTAATAATGCTGCGACAGACTTTTTGTGCTCGATTGGACAGAACCAATGAGTTTTGCGCACTGCAAATCGGATAACACGAAGCGATTGCCGATGACGAAACGTGCGGCCTTTTTCCTCGTTTAAATCATCCGCACCGGTTTTCGATGATTCGATCGATTGTATTTTGCACACAATGCTTTTTACACGATTTCACGAGTGCAAATGTGTTTTTCAACAACACTCTGTATTCTCAAAACAATTCGCCAGGTTCTTGTTTTGTGTGGTTGCCTTTTTCCTAAGGATAAATGATTAAGTGAAGATAAAGTGGCTATTTGTTGCACCATATATTGCAAAAAATAGAGGAACAAACAGGGGTACTACGTTTTTTGGGATAAAGAAAAACAGGATAAAATGTTGATAAATATCAGGAATTCTTAATGGAGGGGAATAATCAACAAGAAATTCTAAAATGTTGAAAAAATGCTTTTAGAAAGTGTTCTTATTTATTTTTGTCAAAATCTAAGTATTTTACTTAATTATTTTTATCTATCAATTGATTTTACATAAAATAAACAGTTAATGGCCGAAAGTTTGAGAAAAATGTTTAAAAAATCAAATAATGATTAAAGATTTAAATAAGACTTTTAAATTAATTAGAAATAGACAACTTTCGTGACTAATTTGATTCATATGCCAAGAATACTTTTTCTTGTCTCATCAAAGTTCTTTTTTCTTGTAACAACAGTAAGTTGCTTCAGCACTCTGTTACAGTGATTAAAATAAAATGATGCTTTCGGTGACTTTCATATCAATAGATATAAGTTTTTAGAGTCCTTGACGAAATAACTGAGACAAAATAACTGAGATAAAATAGCTGAATCTTAATGTTATTGCCCATAATTCACACCGTCTATCGTTAATTCACAATGTCTGCCTTTGATTCAGAATGTTTTGTGTTTAATGTTCACTGTCTTCCTTGAATCTAAACTGTTTTTGCTTTTTTAACAGTGGTTCTGCCTTCATTTTAAAGTGTCTGTTTGTGATTCACAATGTTTTTGCCTTCAATTTACAACGTCTGTCTTTGATTCACAATGTTTCTGAACTCAATTTAAACTGTTTGCCTAATATTCACAATGTCTACCTTTATTTCACAAAATAACTTAACTCAAATATTTATTATTTAACTTGTTAGAATTATTTGTGCATGATGTTCCATATTTATTATTTATTATCAAAAATAAAATATATTTGTCTCAATTATTTTGTCCGTATCCCAGATTTTATTGGGCAAAAAAGGATTTTGATAAGTCCATTAAATTTCGACTCATTTCATTTATCATTATTATCTCAGAATGCCACTTTATAAGAATTATAATTAAAATGATTTATTGTCCCACAATTTATTCGTAGTTTTTCTGAATTCAGATTGAAATCAAAATGTTGCATTTGCTATTAATACTTTTAACCAATATTTAAATTGCAAAACAAACGACCATTTTGGATAAACATAAATTTCCATTCCACAGAAACGCCTGTCAG
>JABFPM010005937.1:0-10698 GCA_022817325.1 Idris sp. 1 HC-2018
TTTTTAAAAAATATTAAATACATCAAAAGTTAGAAATTTTTTCTAAAAAGGGGGGCCCCCTCCGAGGTGTCACTATATGTCATTCGAAACCTCTTGTCAAGTGATATAATATCCTAAAATATTAAGCAAATCTGATTATTCTAAAAGGTACTTGATTTTGGACTTCAGGGTTCCCTTAATAATTATAATAATAATGCTCAAGTTTTTCATATTATAAATTTTTTGTCCATTTCTGTACATTTTTTCCGTCTAGATTTTTAACATTTTAGATTAACAATAATTTTAACAAATAAATTATTTTATTTAAAATTTAATATAATAAAATCGCTTAAAGATTGAAAATTAAAAAATATAATATTATATCAATAATTCAATAACAATGGCAACGTCATTAATTAACGTCGGCCCAACTTCAATCTACGATATTGTCAGCCAGCGTTGGTCCAATATGGTTTCAAGATATACAAACGATGCTTGATTTTGATACTGTTCAACAACATTGGATTAATATTGTCTATCCACATCGTGTAACGACATTGGCTTAACATAGGCTACATAATTCGACATCAGTTCAACCTTAGACAACAACATAGGCTGCCAAAATTGGCATAACCTCGTCTCGATTTTTAATTTCAGCTAATACTCGGCAATTTCTGCCTGGGCATGTTTACAGATAAATGAAAATAATTCTGTTTGTTTAGAAACTTGTTGCTTTACTTCTAAAATGCTCTAGTCAAAAATAAAGTTTGTTTGTTTTTAGTGATCATAAACCTCAAAACTTGAAAAAGGTGATTTCAAAAAAAGGTTATTTCCAAGTACCCTCAAAAAGAACCAAAAACCAATTTTTTAAAATTTTTTCAAAATTTTAAAAGTTTTACGTTATATACAGTTTGTTCATCAATAAAGTGACCGTTAATCAGTCGATTTCAGGGTGTCTCTCTCACTCACATAGAAACCCCAATAGTTATCCTCTTTCCCACTTATGTGACTGATATATCACTTTAAAAGTTGTAAAAAATAAACTTAACTTTTTCGCTCCAAAGTGCACACTTTAAGAACTTGTGTAGTTATTTAAAAGCTGTTTTTTACTAATGTTATCCATTTCTTCGCAGATTTTTAACATTTTTTCAGTTTTTGGCCTATTTTCAAAATGGTTAATTGTCAAATATTTTTGTACACACTTCTCCACAAACCCTTTTGATTTTTTCAAACACTTTGCAGCTGATTTATACATGTAAAATAAAATTATTATTATTATTCTGGGTATCTCAAATAAATACTCTTCACTAATTTTAAAACAAACAAAGATAATTTATTTAACAAATTATAAATTGAGCGACTATATATATTTGTCAAAACTATTATCTCTTACACAGCTAGCTACCCATACGTCTTCTTCTTTTTTTTAACAGACACACTTCCTCTCTCTCAACTATCCTTTTTTCTTTTTATATTTGTTCTTCAGCGCGCTCTAACGCAATCCAAAAAAAAAACTAAATTCAATAATACCAATCTTATAGTATGAACAATAAAAACAATAAGTAAATGATTTGAAATAATAAATGATTACATTAACATACATTTTTTTAGATTATATGGATGATTTAAAAAAATTCTGCTTTGTACTGTTATGTATAATTTGCACTTATTTTAATAATGATAACATTAATTTACACCAAGACATAATCTATCATTTTTAAAGTTTGTAATATTATGAACAATTAAAGAAAAAAACATTTTTCGATAACTTTTAAAAAAGATATAGCATTTTAAAGTTATTTTTCTGAAACATGCCTTATTTAAGTTTTAAGATGTTGTGTATGTTAATATCAAAGAAATTTCATTTTCGACTAAAGTATTTTGAAAGTAAAACTTCAAACTTACAAACAAAATTATTCAAAATCATCTGCAAAAATGACAAAACTATTTCATTTTAAAATGACTAAAAATTTTTAACGATTATAGAGTTTTATATAATTATTATTCTATAATAACCTCTTTCAGAAGAAAGCATTTAAAAAATGTGGATAAAGGACGTTTTTCACATACTTGCCCGTTATACTCTTTGAACAGGGTTGAAATGTAAATATATATTAAATATAATGGTAACAATATTAAAGCAACTTGTTTTTTTTAATCGTTACAGCATTATTTCATGGTGACATTAGAAAATTATCACTATAAAATAGTTCACTGTTTTGGCAAATCTTGTAGTCACTCCATTAGCTAATTTCCTCATAACTGACTTTGTACTGCAAAATTTTAGAAAATTGTATATTAAAAAAAGAGACACTTATTGTGAATAAGATTGTATTTCTTATTTCGACTGGATAAAACCGAGCAAGGAACGATGCATTGAAAAGGGGAGTATAAAGATGAAATAAAAGTTTTGCAGCGGTCGAGCAAAGTCACCCAAGTACGTACTTTTCTCTTGCTTTTCACGCTGAGTTGACGAGAAAGCAGCTGGCAAAGTTTCGATGTGTTTCAAAATTCACTCGATATATAATGTATAGATTGGAGCCAATGACAAAAAAAATTGAGAAAATTCGAAAAGTTTTCAAGGCATAAAAGGCGTTTAAATTGCACGTTTCGCCTTTCTTATGCACAATCAAGTTATTGAGTAAATCTTTAAAAGAAATACAACAAATAAAATACTTGAAAATTTATTTTGCTATTGTAAAATTTTACATTTAACTAGCCAAATTAAGTAAAGTATGATCAATAGAAATTTAAAATTAAAAAGAGGATTTCAATTACATTAAAATTGAATTATAAAATTAATAATTAGTTGAACTTTATATATTGAAGAAGTATCGACTGTATATCCCAACTGTAAATTATTTAATTGTGTAATAAGGATAATGCTTACAGCAAAGAAGAAGATACCATTATGGTCAACCAGCTGTCTGATGTTAATAAGATTTACTGTAATCTACCCCATCAGACCTCAGGAGTCCACTAACGTTGTTATATCTGTTCAGACAATCCACACTAATACCTACACCAGTTGATCATAATTCCGCCTTTTAGGTGTAATGAAAATACGTAATAACACACCTGTTTCAGATACTCAACATTGAAAATTTCTAGATCAAGTTATTATTATTAAATTATAAATACATCTTAAAAGTATATAATGTTATTTTATTAAGTTTAATTAATTTACCTCTTTAGTAAATTTTGTATTATACAATATCGACTTTTTCAAAAATGAGTTTTATTACTATTGAATCTTATCTTCTAAAAAAACAAATGTATTAAACATAAAATACTAATAAAAGTCCAGTTCAGTTAATTTTTATGCTAAATTAAGTAACACAATAAGTTATTTTCCGGATCGAAGAAAGTGTGTATAAGCCATAGTAAACCTGGTATTTTCGCAAACTTTGTGGCAAAATGCGTGATTTACATCATCATTTTACCAACACCACAACTTTCTAAACAAACTGATCACAAGAAACTTAGCCAAGTAAAAATATGTATGGAAATATTCCCACGACACGTAGGCTTACATTTGGGCTTGTGTATATATATAAATGGGGATTTAACTCTCAGCTTGAAATTTCTACTCAATGCGGTAACACGAAAAAGCTTCTTTTATATGTAGAATAAGGTAAGACGAAAGTGAAAGCAGAGTAAAAATAAACCCTGAACTTTATTGTAATTGGAAAGTCTTGCTGCTACGATATTGTCTCTTTATACGAGTTTTAAGTTTGCACAATATATGTATAGTATAAAATTGACAACCCTAGTTATAAATAAGCATGGCTTAAATTCGACAAGCGAGTGCTTACCACTATTCGACATATTGAGAAACTTATTCCATCCGCTTATCCTATTACATTGGAAAGCACAAATGCACATATTAGATCATCGTTTATAGAAAATTTATGACATTACAGACGACTTCGTGAAATTTCATTAAACTGTCGCGATGGCGTAATCATTTCTTAGCATAAATGATAGTTGAGTCGCCACAAATCGCCCACTCAGTAACCACGAGAGGCCCATTTAAATTCAGGCTAATGTACTATGAGCAAAAGACAAACTATATTATTATGCGAATGAAATTGAAATCCAGGAAATCGAATAGGTAAATACGAACAGATTCAAAATTTTACTGTGGTTAATAGTATATAGACAGTGGCCAATTCCATACAGAATAAAGCTAAAAAAAGTTTTCCGACATTTTGCGGTACATTCTTTACTTATTGTTTGTACTTTTCATCGTCATCTTAGATACTTTTTCACACTCGTTTTATTTATGTATAATAATACTAATTAAAGTTCAATGTTGATTACATGAGTAAAAATGAATGCTATTTGCATAATTTACAGTGTATAAGTAGTTCATGCAAGGTCAATTCTGCAAAATGTTCAAATATTATGTTTTACAACATTTCGAACAAACCATTCACACATAAATAAATTAGATTATTATTATCAGTTCAAAAAAAATTGTGTATTATTCAAATTTGTTTGTACAGTGAAATAACAATGCATTTGAGTATTTTAAAAATAAACTCACTTTGTAATTTATGAAATATTGAAATTCCACTAAAACTTTTTGCATTTATTTTGGGTTTGATATAATCGTAATAATTATAATTACAGTGTAGACCAAAAAATCGATATATATTTTCTATCATATTAAGAATAATTTAGTCATGTTAAATTCATTTTATGCCTCATAAACATTTCATAATTGTGAAATATCCTAATTAGATTTTGGAAGTAGTTTAAAGTTACTGAAAGTTTTAATGAAAGTTGTTTACACAAATATGTAGACATTTACGTTTTCAAAGAACATACATTTACAAAGAAAACCAAGGCATTACTTCTCGTTATTACTATTTTCTGGTTAACTAAGAAAAAATTGTAATCAAATTGATTTAATCATCATATTTGTCTTGCAACTAACTTGTTCACAATCAGAAAATAATAAAAAGTAGAACAAATTCGCAATATTGATTAAACGATTTAAAATGATACAGCCATTAAAAAGCGGCATAACTTGTGTCATTCTCGGTTGTTGATTTTATCGCCTCTCTTTGAGCCACATACGTACACACATCATTGAAATTATTTTTATTTGAAGATTATCGTGTGTGCCAATTTTATGAACTATCAATTCCCAGCGTTTTATTTTTATAAGATATTGACGCAGAGGTAAATTGTTTCGAGTTAAAGCTTTATATTTTACTATGCATAACGAATTATTTGCAACAATCACTCATGTAATGCCACTCTCATCAATTCAGTTGAAATATGTCGTTTCGATTGTTCAATTTTGAGTGTATAATGAATCATCACTTTTGTACAATCAAACTATACAATTTAAAACCATACGTTGAGTCGTGTTAGTTTCATCAATTTATTATTTTTCCTTTCATTTTTGCATTAGAACAAGAAAGCTTGTTTTAGAATGCTTGTTTTAGAACGCAAATTGATTTATGAAGATTTATGGACATTTTTAATCACTTTGGCGAACCATTAAATTGAATCAACTTACATTTTTGCGTATGAATCAATTTCATTAATTTGATTACACACTGTGTTTTAATTAAATATAGTTTCCGTTTCTACATCCAATTTTAATGTAACAACGTTATTCAATTATTTGTTGTTACACTCATTTATCATACGTTTTCATTTAATTATATTAGAACACAGACATTTTTCATTGCATCCAGAATCCACTACTAGTTTATAACCAAATTGTCAATCGAAGAAAAAACCACTTTGATATCAAAAACTGGCACACACTAAAAGAGAGACCAAATTAAATTAAAATGTTTATACATACAGTGAAAAGAATCCACTTCGTTGTTCATTTTATTATTAGGAATTCATATTTTAATTAATAAACTGCTGGTTTTATCTACCAAAATTGTATGACTACTTTTTTTGAAAAAAATCTTTGTGTGTAAAACAGAATTAACCAAACAGTTGTTGAATGGTGTTCATATATCGCGAGCAATTCAGCAGGTCTAATTTTGCCAGGGGAGCACAAAGGAGGTGAAAATGTTCTCTATAAAGCAACTGAGTTATCTCGGCACGAAGTAAGCGGAATTGAATAAACATTTTTCCGCAAATAAAGCTGACAATGGTACGAATTTAAAAGTCGCTGGGACGAGCACAGGTGGCTTTGCGACGGAAACAGCGGAGCTCAGAAAAATTGCATTTTCCACATCTCGTCGTTGGGAGCGTCGTCTTCTTCGTCCTCCCTCTTTTCAAAGTCAGCTATCTTCTCGATTCTTGCTGAACGTTGGTTATAAATGCTAATATATGAATGCGCCGCGCGCACAAAATTTCCACCTCAAACTACGGTTACTCGGAGGCAAAAGCACGGAAAGGCCCTTTTCAACTCGACCGATCTTCCCCAAAGACACGCTTACTTATATCGATGGAATCAGCCCCCGAGATTGCGTAATTCTATCGACTTCCCCATTTTCTCCCACTCTATACCGCGAATGAATACATAGCGCGCAAAATAACGCTCAAGTTTGCGATATCGCGACAAATATCGCCCATAATAACGAAACCGCTGACGCGTCAATTTTTCGGCTTCTCTTTTACTGCTCATTAAGCGACCTTGTTTGCAAAATGAGTTGAGAAAAAAACCGCAATTTTAGCTCGACTCATTTTAATAATAAGAAAACATTAATTAATGATAAGTTTTAAACTTTTTATCGTTTCTCTTCTACTTCTTTTTACTTTAAAAAAGGCAAAGAAAAAATGAAAAGCTGACTCAGTTTTTTTAATAGTTTGATTTTATAGAAAACGAATTATAACCAAAAAATTATAAATAATTTACCACATTCGAGTTTGTAAGTTCTCATTACCACCTTCCAAAATGGAAAAATCAAACAATACTGAGTTGAATTTTCATTCGAGAAATGAATAGCGTCTAATTAAAAATTGAATCCATCATATCTCAAGTATTTTATATTTATGCATGCATTTCGTTTTACATTATTCTGCATTTCAAAAAGACGAAATTATTCAACTAACATAAATTTTACGAAGTAAAAAAAAAACAGCGTCACATATTCCAGCGTAAAATTTATTCCCCGTGTATTTATTATCCCTGTTTGACAAAACTATTTGTGATACTTCGCTGTCTCTTGAAATATATGCATTGAATGAAATAAAAATAGCTCTCTTTATACGCATGCCGTTAATCAGATAATACAACATTCAGCAATGTCGGAATTTGATTTTTAAAATTTGAGTTGCATTATAGATATGTGCATTTTAACAATGCCCTAGCATAAAACTTTTATAAAATGCACTTTATCTAAAGTCTGTCAAGAAATGCGTCACAGGATTTCAGGACCATAAAATTTTATAACTAATCAAAAGCATAGTAATAATTGTGATTAATTATTAGTCGATTGCTAAATCTTTATTATCCTGTGAATTTGTTTGCAAAATTTTGAAATTTATGGACGCTGAATACATTTTGATTACAATCATTTGCATTTATTGATTTCTGGTCTTACAATGAACAAAAAAAATGCCATAACGGAATTCAGTCGTGATATAAATTATTATAATGACAAAAAACTATGTTCTGAAGTAATGTGACTAAGTACAACTGCACAAATGTACTGATACTAATAGGATAACTAAGGTGTTCTTGAAAGCAAGTATACATGGAACACAGCTTCATAGCTAAAACGATATTGGAATGCAGCCAAATTACGGCAAGTATTTAGATACGATTTCGAATTTTCGTACATAAAATAATACACAGCTCGGTTGTTTTCGTACAGAATATTGACGTGTACAAAATTGTCTCGTCTATAAGTGTAAAATTATTATTACACAAAATAATGAGTGTAGTATAATTACTTCACTTTTACATAACAGTAAAAATTCAATTTTTTTTGCAGTATTGCAGAACTTAATACAATGAAACAAATAATAATGTTTTTTTAAAATTAAATGAACGAAAAGCCAGTAAAAAGAAATTAATTTTGCGCAACGATATTTTCAAGCTCTTTTTTGTTAATTCTATTTGTGATAAAATTGCTTCATTCCAACAAATGTCAAGATCATAAATTAAATTTAACATCGTTTTAATTGAATCGTTTGTGCTTTTCTTACGCGACTACACGCGGAATAATGGAGGCGACGATAAATCGTAAAGCCACTTCCGATTTATCGTGGTGCTAGAAATTAATCGATTGGTCTTGCAATAACTATAAATTAGCGCCGGAGTTAAATCCAGTGGGATAGATTTCGTTGTAGCGGTCGCGAAACGGCGTCCCGAGCTCGTACAAATCCCCGCGTAAAGTCTCCAAAGGACAGTGGCGTGGTGTCATTGTCAGGGATCCGGCAGGATTTCAGTTCGTCGACAATCTGATTTAAATACCATTCTACAGAATCCGAAAAGCTACCTTTGAATCTGACTTAGGAGATCTGTCTTCCATTGCTTGAATCGCTCTTTGCTGGTAACACATTTATAGGTGCTGCTATGCAAACAGCCTCAACCTTCTCACACAAATATCGCGATTACATTTTAATCGACCTTAGTCCACGAAGAACAAGCTTATACAAACTTTTGGTTTTAAACAATTGAAAACGACATGAAATGTAATTATAATTTTTACTTTGTATTTTATTACTTTGTATTAAAATTTTAAAATATTAAAATGTTAAAAAATTACTCAGAGCAGTGAAAAAAAAATTGATGCGATGAACATTTTGCAACTTTTATATCGGATTTAACTTGTGTTTAAATAAGTTTAAGCAGAATTTCATATCCTGTCATTTAATATATTGAAACAAATTAAGGTGTGGAGTGAACAGACGATATTAGAATCTTTGATCACGTTCGATGATACAATATGGAGGTAGTAGTGAAAAAAAAATTGATTTAAATTATTCAATTAATAGTCTGGTGCAGTTTACAAGTTTCTTCAGAACTTTATTTTCAATAAATTATTTAATCAGTCTTTTAAAAACAAAATATTATTTAATTTTAGCTTCATTTATATTTTATTAATTTGAAATTGGTGAAGTGCAAAAGATTTAAACTTTGTAGACGAAAAGAAAAAAATTAATCACACCGATGAAAATTCAAAAACTGTACGAAAGATTCTGCAAGAATGAACAGCTGCTTCCACACTTTTATGTCTTTTTTATGCGACGAATCATATTGCGAATTACTAATGTCATAAAACGAAATGAAATATGCATTTATAGTACACGAGATATTATATTCTTATTTTAATTCAATATACAATAGCGAATTTCATATAATCAGTAATGAAGTCACGTGAAGAAATTTATTTTCACTGAAATTGAATTCCACAGCTTATTGCGAAGTACGATTTTGTGAAAGTTAAGTATTCAGGTCCGAAATATAGTAGACCCAAATTGCGTACATTTATATTGTTTCAGTTTATTTAATTATGAGACAAATAATTTATTAAATAATTATATAAATATATATTTTACGATTTGCACAATTTACAATTAGTACAAAAAATAACTCAATAAAGAACATGACAATTTGACCAAGTAAATTAAGCCAGCATTTATTCAACCATTGTCTGACATATCACTGAATGCTCCTCACCTAATTTCTCTCGACAACAATCTCACGCAAAAATCTCTTTTCTATTCTAGACGTTCCACGAGTAACCATTACAAATAGTCATCATGAATACGAAAAGCTGCACCTTTAATAGCCAGCAGTCCTCATCAAATTACACTACAAGCTGAAAATTATTGCAAAACCAGGGCGACCTTTTGTTTGATAACGTGCAAAACATTCCGCATTCGTATGACCACAATTCGATGGCCCATTACACCAGACTTCAGATCGCCTTACAGATCATGTGTGCAGAATTTTAAAAGCTCTCAATAGAAGATATCTGAAAACTCTAATAAAAATTCCAGAAACCATGTTAGACATCAAATTTGACTTCAAACATTCAACTCCACTAGCTGGTGTTTCTAAAAGATTGATGAACTGCGAACCATGAAACTATTGATTGTACTGAATTAAGCGAAGAGTCTGAAAAAATGCATAATTTAAGGCGCGGTTGGTGGCCGCAATCCAAGTGGGTTGGTACCTCAGTTGTGCGAAAAAAGCCCTGATTTGATATCCTGCTAGGTTCGAGGTCCTTATCTGGGTGTCACCATCGAGGATGGAGAAGGACGGAACACGGCATTACCGCGCCTACGAGGGCTTGAAATCCACCAACAACGGCAACACTTCGTCGCTGATGAAGACGTCTTCGACGGTAAAGAGCAAGAAGAACACCCAGGTACGATGTTTGTGCTTCGGTGGGGTGCCAGACAAGGCCAGTCACCACTCGTTTGCCAAAGGGTTCATCATCAATCTGGGCATTTGTGCACTTCTGGTGGCATATACGCTGCTGGGAAGTTTCATCTTTCTGGCCATCGAAGGCAACGCAGATGCGATCCACCAGAAAACCCTGGCAACGACGATCGCTGTCGGTAGCCCATACTCCAGGAGGAACACGACAGCCTGGATGAGACAGGTAAGCAAGTAGAATTTTATCCCCAAATCTTGAGAACCCTCAAGCAAGATTTAGCAAATATTTGACGCTCTCTAACAAAAATTTTTTGAGAGTATTATTCTTCACTGAAGAGCGATGCGCTCTTTCGTCGCGCATGTTTTCTTAGGCGAGCTTCGAGTGCGGAGAATAAGAACACTTG
>JABFPM010005938.1:0-10696 GCA_022817325.1 Idris sp. 1 HC-2018
GCATTTAATAAGCTTTAAATCCATGTATGATAAATCTTTATTTTATAATTTGTACATATTAATTTTTGAGTTTGAAAATGTCATTGCAAAACAAAGGTGGCCCGTTTGACGTAGAATGCCCCATATGACACTAACTTGTCAAATTCAAATTTGACATAAACATAAGTCAAATTTCGATTCGATATTAACCCTACTTTGTTGACAACTTCATACCGTCCCCTTTCCGATCTCTGGTCTTATTTAATAGTGACTAGTCTGGACGATGACATTGACTCGATTAGGTGTCTCGAAATTTTGTGTGTGTTTATAATATCAGTTAAAATAATATTTTATTTTTACTCAAAATAATTACATGTAAGCAAGTGAATAAATGAAATTTTTATGTTTTAGTCATTATTTGGTCACATGTTATAGCATACAAAGTATACAATTAAATACATATTAAAAAAATAACAAATAAATCATAAATCAACTATGTCTGAAATTTCAGTTACGTATATCTGAAAAAAACTTCAGCTGAAAATGTCTGAATTTTCATACAATATTTTTAACAATAATTTCATCAAATACGAATTTGCAGTTATGATGGATAATATTCCAAAACGTAATAAAAAAACATTGGATACACAAAATTTACATAAAATTTTTTGTTAACAAAGTTATTACATGATGTCAAACTACACAAAACAGGATCACTACCTAAATAACTGACATCGTTCTTGTGTTGAGGCAAGTTTAATCAACAGCACCTTGTTCACTCGACTCTGCAATTCATCGTGCCGAAGACGTGATTTTATTGGACATAAAACCCTGCTAGAGAAAATGTCACCGCAACAAAGTTTCTCGCTCGTCAGCGCATATTAGTTGAAAATAAATTTCGAAGCTTCTGCGTTGTATTTTAATTTTGGATAATAAAACCAGATT
The DNA here is from genome assembly GCA_022817325.1 of Idris sp. 1 HC-2018. Lineage (NCBI taxonomy): Eukaryota > Metazoa > Arthropoda > Insecta > Hymenoptera > Scelionidae > Idris > Idris sp. 1 HC-2018. The sequence goes on from JABFPM010005938.1 coordinate 925, forward strand.
AGGATAACAGTCTGAGAGCCGTTGATAGGCAATAAATAACATGCTATCGTCAAACTTACCTGTTACCACTAAATGTGCATAGGAAGAACTTTCAACAGTGTCACCGGTGACGTGATGAACAGTTCGGCAACGATAACTTGAATGTGCGTCTGTAGAAGTTACGGAGAATACCAGTAGTTCACCGGTTGGCAGCATGTGTAACTTTCCATCTAAAACAATCGACATTGCTTACTATAAAAGCAAAAATGAAGCTTACCATTTTTTCATTAAATAACAATTTAAACGTCATTGTCTTGTTTGAATAAAATTAAAAAAGGTTGAAATAAAAAGTTGACAATCAAAAGATATGGTGTTAGAAAGAAACTTTTTTAGTATAATTTAAAAATTAAATCTACGTAATGCTCGTTTATTTTTTTCTGTTCATAATGTTTCAAAGACACTTTTTTTGACCCCATTGGTGATTAAAAAAGGAGAATGAAGTAAAGAACACAACGTAAGTGAAAACTAAATCCGGCGTTTAAACCTCTTTGTCGTTTAACAGCTAATGAAAGTGTGCAGAAATGATTTTATTCGCATTGAAATTCGTAAGCACTATTCTTGGGTGGAGCAATGCCCAGCGGGTTTGTCGGCTTAGCATGTAAAGCAGGTGTCTCTTATTCATCCGAGTATTCCGAAAAGTTTCCTTAAGCTTACGAAATCTGTGTTTTTGAACAAATGCCCGAGGGAGTGGACCCTACCAACTGATATAAATCGAGTTGGAAATAAATTTATGTAATAGCAGTGCACACATACATAAATCATGTCTCTTTTTCGGACCCTTTATGAAAGCCCAGAAGAATTCAGCATTATGCATTCTGTTCAATAGTAATTTTCAAACTAACGAATACAGAAATGAAAAACCTTTTTTTTTCGGAGCAAAACTTTTTCGGTTCATCTCAATTTGCCGAAAGGATTATGACAAACAGCCAAATAGAATTTCAATTGTTCGACAACTTGCTATCCGGATTTACACGAATTATCATGCAAAGTACAATAGCCCAACTCTATGGTTTATTTTGGATGCACTATTTTAAGGATATTATATAATAATTATAATATATCAACAGCTCGATGATTACAAACAATACATGTATGCGACGAAACTAGCAACACCAACTTGAATTAGTACAAAGAGTCGTTTAAACAAAAGAAACAGTGCCATTGTTTTATTGTTTAACGATATTTTTGTATTGTACCATTTTTTCATGTAGCAATGATTTGTTAATGCCAATTTCATGATCTAATTTGTCTGCCTTGTTTTGGTAGTAGAACTTTATTTGAAGTAAGTTGGTCAAAGTTTGCTTTTAACAATGATTATTGTTGAATACTAAATTTGAGAAATCATCCAAAAATACCGAAAAATTTTGTAAATGAGTACATAACCTAAAGCAAAATTGTTAACAATTTTTAAATAATTTGTAATTTTACTATAATTCATAAAAATTAAACTTAGATTTTAAAAAAATAATCAAAGCTAATACAATTTCTGTCATCAATACCTTAAGATTAATATTAATACCAAGTTTATTATAATAGAAATTGAAATATAGTGAAAAATAGATAATTTTTGTTTACTTAGAATAACGAAATAAACGTTCAATTTTCCTTCTAAAAATAGGATTGTTTATGGCTTCAAACGAAAAAATGGAAGTAGATAAAAATAACTATGTATGCATTTTCTTTACACTAAATGTAATTTGTACTAAATTAAATTTAGGATATTATTCATTGTAGATTATATTGATTATTTGAATTAATTGCGAATTGTTAGCATTATTTTTTTATAGTAAATTTCCACCATTATACAAACAGAGTCATTAGGGGCATTTGACGCGAGTGATTAAGCCTAATTTATGACACGTTCATTTTTATGTAGCATCACTGCAAATTTAGGTGTTTCACGCGTGTCTCATTTTTAAAAGTGTCTCACTTTTAGCTGTCTCACTGCATTAAATATCGCAAATATGGAAAGTGTCTCAATCGAAACGTCTCAATTTTTATAAAACGATGGATTGAGACATTTCTCGTGTCTCAAGTTGAGACATTTTTGATGAATTAAGACACTTTCGCTTAGCATTTCATCAATGTGACTCTATGTTGAGACATTCGAGTATCTCAAGTGGTGACATAGAGTTTCAAATTTAAAATCAATTTTGTATAATGGGTAATTATAATCTTTCATACTAAAAGTATACACAAAAAGTTTGTTGATAAGTTTTCTATTAAATTCATAATTTTAAAAAAAATTAATTATAAGACATTTTCTCAACAATTAAGGACCTGGATCGAATAACCCGACATGCGCTCGGCCGACCGTCTCAGTTTTAAAGATCGTAGGATTTTTATTAAAAAAAAATGCTTGCTATTGAATTTTAAAAAATACTACATTACGTAGTATAAAATTGTGTATCTCTCGCAATTTTGTAGTTTCTTTTAAGTTAAATATTTCATGAAATAAAAATTAAAAATGTCATTTTTGTGTAATGGCTATTTTAATACCTTTTTTTGTTCATATCGAGATATCTTGAGTTTTTATGATTGAATTAACACGAACATTTTATCATAAAAACATTTTAAGTTGCCGATTTTTATAAGCTATTCAAAAAACCTAAAAATTAATATGAACAATAATTATTAATTTTTAAATACGCCCACAATCGTAATTGTACGCTTCTACCTTCAAATGAAAAAAGTGTCGAGTGAATTTTCGAGTTGATAAAACTTGTAGCGAGGTAGTTGTTTGCTAATATTTAGTAAAGTTTTTGCCAAATTTTCAGATAAAAAAAATTCGTTTTCACGAAGTTATACGTAATTGTTTAAAGTTGTTGATACGCGCCGCGCACCTTGTGCTCCGGAACATGATGAAACTTGTTTAAACAAAGCTTGACTAACTTGAATTCTGAAATACAAACGTGTATTATTAGTGGAGTATCAGTGACATTATAAGTATATTGTTACTCGATCTAATTTAAAAAATTATTAGTATTATTGGTTTGTTAAATTAAAAAATTATTTATTTGATTAATGGTGTTAAAAAAAGTATTGTATGTAAAAGTTTTATGAAAGCAGTGTTATTACGAATGAAGAGTGTGTGGATGGTAGAAAAAGAAGTTGTAACGTTGAATTATGGCAGCAGAATGTAAATTAAAAGTTAAAAAATAAAGTAAGAGAAATTATAATTTGTATACAATTTATAAAAGTGCGAAAGATGCAAAATTTTATACTACGTAATGTAGTATTTTTTAAAATTCAATAGCAAAAAATTATTTTTTAATAAAAATCCCACGATCTGTAAAACTGAAAGACGGTCGGCCGAGCGCATGTCGGGTTATTCGATCCAGGTCCTCAATTAGTAAACAAAATTGTTGATTTTATCAACAATTATATTATATTATTACGATTATATTATTTTTAAAAATTGAGCAAAACCGTTTGTTTGTTCAAAAAAATAAATAACAATAAATACATATTTTTTTAAAATATAATAAAAAAACAAGATAAAATGTAAATCTGTTTCTTGTTTGTAATGCTTGTCAATGTACAAACTTAAAAATCTAATAAATTAAACTCGTATGTCTAAATTCATTATTAATATTTTACATACCAGCATTAAGGGCAAATTTTCAGTTTTAATTCCGATATTAATTCTTTCCTATCAACCTATTTACAATATATGGTCTTTAAAATTATAAAAAAAAGTAAAATTCAATATATTTTTTCACAAAACTGCATAAACCGAATAGAATCATAGTTTACTTCATAAAACGTTAGGTATATAAAGCATTCCCAAAGTTATTCATAATATATACATTTTAAACAAGCATCAACAGTTGTTGAAAAAGAATAATTTGAGCATGAAAAATGACCCACCCCTTTTGTAAAAACGCCAACGTATGCAAAACAGAATTCTTAGGTTAGTTTGCATTTGTTTTGGCTTTCGTGGTTATAATGACATTTAAATTAAGATACTTGATTTGAGACATTAAATGTGACTGAGTTTGAGACACCGAAAGTGTCTCAATGAAAATGTCTCAAAATGAGACACCTAAAGTTGCAGTGATAGTCAGGTCCCTAACATACTATTCCGCATTTGCCCAGGCAGGAACCTATGAGTAGGGAAAACACTTCAGGCTACATGCAAAAAACTGCACACGTCTGTCACGTGTGCTATAAACGTCTGAGACGTGTGCCAAGGAATTCCAATTTTCCCAATTCGTGGCACACGTCTGACGCTTGTGCGTAAATGGTAAGCACGATTGTAACAACATGGTCATACGTGTATTACAAAAGTCAGCGCCCCAAGTGTGTGATGCGTGCACAGACGGGTCTTCCGATTGCTGCACACGGCTCAGACTTCTGCCGCAGATGGCTCAGGTTTTTACTGTCGCACGTCTGAGCCTTGCACGGACAATGTGATAGGATTCTGTACGAACGGGAATCACGTGTACTACGTACAGATGGTGCAAGTGTAAAATAAAAGCTGAATAAATGAATTTTGATTTTAAAATACCTATGTGGTAACCTGTAAAATTTATTTCAAGATTTTTCACAATGATTACTGCATACATTCAAAGAATAAAAACACATATAATAATAATAATAATAATAATAATAAAAAAACAAAAAAATATTTTAAACGAAATTGATATATTTATCATGTATTGAGGTTTATTAGTAATGTTAAGAACTAGTGTCGTATTCGTTTATTTAATTTATTTAAAGATATATTTTTTATTTACTATATATTAATTTTATTAATTAAAAGAATTTGGAGAAAAATGAATTTAAATTTAGAAAATTAATTTATAAAATATCATACAAATGGCTAGAAAAGTAATTGTTATGTTTCTTTGTTTTTTTATTATTATATGTTCTATAAGTGTATGCAGTAATTATTGTGAACAATCTTGAAATACATTTTATAGGTTACCACATAGGTATTTTAATATCAGAATTTATTTATTTATCCTAACACATTGGTCGCGTAAGGCTCAGACGTACGACAGTAAAAACCTGAGCCATCTGCGGCAGAAGTCTGAGCCATGTGCAGCAATCGGAAGACCCGTCTGTGCACGCATCACACACTTGGGGCGTTGACTTGTGTAATACACGTCTGACCGTGTTGTTGCAATCGTGCTTACTATTTGCATACTAGCGTCAGACGTGTGCCACGAATCGGGAAAATTGGAATTCCTTGGCACACGTCTCAGACGTTTGTAACACACGTGACAGACGTGTGCAGTTTTCTGCGTGTAATTTAATGAAGCAAAATGGTGAAAATACATGCAAAAAATGTGTAAGCACTTTGTGGATAAGCATAGATGAAAAAATTTCAAAATTGAATACACGTTTATAACTTGATAAAAAGAACAAATAAAATGTGTAATGATTCAAAAATAGCCACTCAAACTCCAAAAACAACATTTTTGTGCAAATACAAATAAAATTGTTGATTTTAAACTAACAAGTTCAACAGAAAACACCTATTATTCACACATTTCATACCTGATTTTCTGTAGACTTTAATCTTTAGATTTTATAGGTTTGAAATCACATATAAAAGTTGTATGTTTAATAATTATCATATATTTCAAATTAAATAATAAATATAAAATTGACTACATGTTTAATATTTTGTATCTGATATCAGACAAAAATCGCTCATTTTTTCATTACAATAAATATATAAATATGTCGCTGAAGTATAATATCGCAAAACAAACTTTTTTAATGTATTTATTGAGCTACAAATATCACAAATCGTATTTAGCAAAAAGTTCAAAATTATCATGTACTTTTTTGATTTGTTATTTCTAATATAAACAAATTCAGTACAAATAGAACACTATTAAAAGGCACAATTTTATTTCTTATAAAAGTGCAAAACTGACAAAGTTTTACTTGATTGTATAACAATATAAACTTTTTTTTTCATAAACATTATCACAAATCGTATTAGTATTTTGTCTTCATGAAATGCTGCAATTTTATTGCAATATTTTAAATTCTTTGGATCATGAAAGAATGATGGCTTTTCAAAAAAAAAATTATTTTGAAAGATGATATGCCCGTCACCATGAAAATAAGGTTTTCAGCATCCAGATACTCACTGTTACTGATATCTGGTTCCTGTTGAAAAAACAGGTATTCTTTTGATTTTCTTCTTTTTCGCCTAGCATGTTCAGTAAATTCTGAAGAAATAGTTTACTTTTAAAAATCAACATACAATATTATCAAACATAAATGAATCACCATTATACATAATTTGTAAAAGCAAACAATTCAAATAAAGAATAAACAACTTATAATTCATTTTTTTAATACATAGCAATTCTTTTTTAAAAATTTTAACAAAATTCTACAATATTAAAGAAAAATCTCATTGGGAATGAGTGTTTAAAAGTTAAAATCTTCAAAACGTAATTTTTTTTACATTTTGTAGATTTTTGAATACAATACTTTAACAAAAAAAAGTTCAAGTTCTAAATAAATTAACTAAATCTTTCAATAAAGAAATTAAGTCTTTAGAACACGAAAATTGTGAACAAATTATTTTATCTGCTATAAAGTTTTTTCAGACAAATTAAAAATTAACCTTTAAGCTTGTAAAAATGTTGTATAAACATGGTTTACAAATAATGGCATGTACATAGATATGATAAGCATATGTTCAGTACCTTAACTACAAAATTCAGCCTACAATTACTTCAAGTCAAATATGAAACAAAAAAACTTTGTTAACAATAACACTCGATTCTGACTAGATTCATAATATACAAAACTGTCAATAAATAAGGCAACACCATGGCTAGTATTTGTAAATAAAAACAAAAATTATGCATCCAAACTTTAATGCACAATTTAACAATAATTCCCCATTATCTTTGGTTCGTTGAAAATATAATACTTTGAAAAGCAACAGCATTATATGAAATATTGCACAACCAGTACCGTTTTTTAAATGCAAAAGTCCGTCCTGCAGCCCCAAAAGAGCGAATATTTAATCTTGAAAAATAAATAAACCAAACTTTTTAAATTTCTCTCTTCTCTTCGTTAATCAATATCTTTCCATTTTCAACTGGACTATAATAAAACGACATCTCATCGAATTCTGAGACCGTGGCATGAGGAGCCATGTCAGTGTACAAAGCATAATTTTCTGCTTCTGTCAAATCAAAGCCATAAGGCGGAGTTTTATCGCCAGCCAAAATGTTGTCACTTTCCTTGTCCAAACTCACTGACTCGGTCAACTCCTTTTCCTTCTTCACTTTTTTAAATAACTTTGCAAAAAGACTCTGCATTGTTTGTTTCGTTGGATTGGGAAGTGGCTTCTTAGGAACGTCATCATTAATTGACGCAGGTCGTGGAAGAACAGGCATAGATGGCATCTTGCGAATTCTCTTCGGAGGCAATGGTGGCACTTTTTCCTCCAAAACATCTCTCTTTGCCACCAACGGAGGAGGAGAAGGAGTGGACCGAGTCAGTTTTTCATGTTTGTCTTGCAAAATTAACTCCAGAGGGTTCTTCATGGCCATCTGCAAACTAGAGTACGTCTGATTATCATGCACATCGATGTGCTCAACTTTATTGAACAAACGCTCTCGAGCCAATTTCGCACTAGTGTCAGCATAAATTTCCGCAACTTCAGTCAACAGTTCGTTCAAATTTTCAGTATTCTCTGCTGTTGGCAGATTGTCATTACTCTCGTCGATTACAATTTCTTCGACCACTTCTGTTTTATTTGCTGTGCCATTTGAAATTGGAGAATTATTGTTATTTTCAATAGACTCTGAGTCTTGTAGCTTCAGGTGTTCTAAACTTTTGGCAGTGCTGCTGCTGTACAATTTGTTTAACGCTCTTAGAGCCGAAATCTTGCCATTGATATTTTTAAGCTCGTCGCAAGGCAAGCCATTTGTCGCTGGCTCCTGAGTTGAAAATTTGTTAAAAGATTTTTTAGAAAACAAGAATGAAGATCTACCTTTGCCTATTGGCGTCATTTCGAATGGTATCGCACTGCTCACAGCCTTGTCGGAAGGCCTTCTGAGCTCGATAAAAACCTGCACAGGGTCGTCGATTTCCTGGTCCATGTACCGGGGTGTCCGAAATGCTATGGCCACCTGCTTGTGAACACTGTTCGCTTGAAATTCACCGAACCCTTCCCACTTGAGTTGACCGTTGACTTCCTCGAAGAACCTCACTTCAATGTCATCTTTGTTTACCTTCTCACAGAGGAGGATCATCTCAGTTCCCCCGGCAACACTGGCTGAATAATGACTTAGCTTGTCAATTACCAACTCGCACATTGCTTCTGCAAAATGTAAAATTAATTAGTCATCTAGAAATTTTTAAGAGCATGTCAAAAGTCTGCTGCAACGGAGTTTTTGTTTTATCAAATAATAATATGATTACTGATTATTTTTAAAAAAAACGAAATGTACCGGTCATTGTGGAAGATTATTTTTGAGCAAAAGAAATGTCATTTTGAATAAAACTGTAGGCTTAGTTTCAAAATTGCGGATTTCTTACCAACTGTCGATAACAAAATCGTAATTTTGAAACTACGCCTACAGTTTTATTCAAAATGACATTTTTTTTGCTCAAAAATAATCTTTCACAATGAGAGAAGACCGGTACATTTCGCTTTTTTACAAATAATCAGTAATCATATTATTATTTGATAAAACAAAAACTCCGTTGCAGCAGACATTTGACATGCTCTTAATGGACAAAATTTAAAACTTACTTTTGTCGTAAATAACATCTGAAACTATTGGCTCAATGGGCAGAGGTTTTTTGTCCTTCTTGACGAAAACCTGAAAGGCCAATCGAACTGCATTCAGATCGATGTCTGTCGCACGATTTTTGTGATTGAAACCAGCTAAAAAGGTAGACATTTAGTTTTTAGTTTTTATTATTTGAAAAGATTGATTGGGTTTTTGAGACTTACTGTTGAAGGGGTCCACATTCATGTCCTCTCTCTCTTTCAAAGATTGCACGACTTCTTTTTTTTTAACACACTGAATGCCAAGATTCGTCAGAGGCACGACTTCCCCGGCATTGATGTGAGTGTAAATAATGCCATTGCGAGAGTTGTCCTTGGTTGTTATTTTGTGAGGATGAGGTCTGTATGGGGGATCCTTCGTTACACAGGATATCACCAGGGCAACTTTACCCACGTAATTGTGCACCATGATTGAAGGATAGGTTTTATTTTCGGGGGTGCTTTTCAATCCAGGAATACTTCCAGCTGAGCGTCCTTCGCACTCGTATCGAAATCTCAGAGCCTTACTCGCTGGCTGCTCAATGATTTGTAGATAAGGATTCTGAGGAGGAACGTTGTGTTGAATGGACAGCTTTGTGTCCTCGTTAATGACGTCCACTGAAAACATTGAAATCTATTCAAAACGATTTTTATATTTGTTTATTAAAAATATGTATTAATTTGTACAAATTAATTTGTTACTTCAAAAATATTTCTTTTTTAAATTTTGATATAAACTTATTCAGACAAATGTAAAGTATTTGTAATCAGTAAACAAATTATATTAACATTTTTTTAATAAACATAAATTTACTTACAAACATCATTAATTTGAAGATCGGTGCTTGGATTGTAATAGTCCATTGGGATGCTTGTTGAGGGATATGCCATTTGGTGGAAACTCATGTTAAAATCTGTAAATAAATGTTTATTTAGTCTAAAACTGTAGCGACAGGTTAGATTTTATTTTAT
>JABFPM010005940.1:0-10692 GCA_022817325.1 Idris sp. 1 HC-2018
CCATGGCCAGAATATTCTGTTTTGCGAGTCAGCGTAAAGTTGGCCATACTCGGCTACGGCTCGTGCTGCCAACTTCACGCTGACCCACAAAACCTCATATTCCGGCCTTGGCGCACAATGTACTATTTAGCTACGTTATATTACTCGACATCAACAGACAAAAACAAAAAACATCAGTATTGTCCAACTGGTTCACGGTCCTGGTGCTTCTTTCAAAAAGCTGTAACTTTAGAAAAAAAACCTGGAAAACATGGTGATAATATAACAACTTCAATAAGAGAAGACTTTTTGATAAACTTCTTCCAATTTATAATTGACTATCATCAATTGATCATCTAAAAAAGTGTTCTCAATGTGGAACTCAAAACGCAAATGAACCTATACATCATGTTATATGGAACATGTGCTCAAAAGAAATTTCTGTATCCAAAAGAAGAGTAGAAATTGCAGTGATGATAACAGTTACATAGTTCAATTTTGGTTACTGCAGAATGATTATTGGAAAAATAATCTTTATTGGAAAAATTAGGCTTGCAAATTGAAGAAATCATAGTTAAAATAGCTAGACAAAATGATACTAAAAGACTTGTTCAAAACGATATAACCAGTACATTAGAATTCAAAAAAACGAGAAAACAGAAAAATCTAAAAGAAATAAATAAAAACGGAAAAAATATGAAGAAAGATGCAGCTTACAAGGCTGGGGGTTCCTGGAAGATTGTTGTAAATACCTTTTGTTGTTTAACATTTTTTAGAAAATGAAATCATTAAAAAGTACTGTTTTCTATATTATCTATGTTATTTCTATAGAATATATTGTACTCCATTGAATTACCCTTTTTATAAGTACCAATTTTTTATTTCTATAATCGAGAAAATAAAAATCCATTATTATTTTTAGTGTATATAACTTGGAATTAACAAATTATTAGCATTTTTAAACGTTTTACGTTATTTTCAGGTTTTACGCAATGTTTAAAATCTATCTCCTCCCAGGGGTTACTAATTTTGAACCAAAAATAAATAAAATTTCAATAAAATTTGCGCCACGTGGCAGCCACGTAGTGTAAGTGACAGTTTTTCTGTTGAATTATTTTATTTTATTATGATTATTTTTGTTCAAACAATCTTTTCAATATTATATATATATACAACAAATAATTTACTGCAATAATAAAAAAAAATAGAGCAATATCAAACAGGAAAATTGTATGTAAGTCGAATGAAATTTTATGTTAACTACTGCAGGAAGTAAAGTTTCCATTATTCGATAAGGCATTTTACTTCAATCAAAATTTAATTGGTATTGCAATTTTAAAGCGTAACTTGTTATGCAATCTCATAGTAAACGTAAACGAATAGAAACCAATGAAAATTATATTCAAAATTTTATTGATTTCAATTGCCTTTTGAATTGATTGAAATAGCAATATTATATTTTGCTGTACATAAAATTTTTATAAAACCCACTGTTTACAAAATTCTATTAATAAGTATTAATATTTGTATATATTAACCCATTGCCATCCACGTGGAGGATATCGGAAATAGTCTCGTGACTCGCCGGGCAAATAGGCTTCGTAGTTATTGTTATTTGTTTTCTAATAGAAAAATATCGAAATTTGTCCAGTGTTGTTATTAGTCACAACTGGTCACACACACACACACACACACACACACACATAAGAGAATATTCATTTTTATTCACATTTGAGCTATTTAACGGCAATTGGTTAAACTCTAAATGACATTAAAATGTTAACTAATTATCATATTTCATTAAATTTCATACACATTATTATTTAAACATATACAAATAATTGTCTATTTAAATATATTAAAATTACAAACATTTTTCACAGTTTAATTTACTAACTTTTTTTATATTTTTCTCAAGTTCTTAACTTTCTTTTATTATCCTGGAATAAAAAAGGAATGAAAATAAATAGTTTTAGAGTTAAAAATTCTGTTGAAAAACTAAGAAGATAGCTTACAACATCGCAAAAGCATTTTAATAACAAATCCTTTTTGACAATATTTATATTTTAACTCTATAAAACTATATGAACATTGTTATTTTTAACAAAAGGCATAAAGAAAAACAATAATTCATTATTATTTTAAAAATTGTATTATTTTTGTTTTAGTATTTTAAGTTATGTATATGATACACAACTAATTTTACTCAATCTAAAATTAAAAATCATATAAAGAATAAAAAGAAAGGGAAAAAGAATAACTTTTTATTATAATTTATTGAATATAAGTTATAATAATATACAATAAAATATTTTATTTTAAATTTATTCGTGAATATCTATACGACCAAACTACTTTAAAAGAGTATTAAATTCAATACACACAGTGCACTCAAGATAAAAAATTGTATGTTCAAACAAAATAAATAAATAAAAAAAAGAAACAAATAAAACTTAAGAAATAGTTTTTTCAACAAAGTTTTTCAATAAAATTTGCGATAAGTAAATTAAACACATTTACCAAATTTTCAAGTAGTTATATAATAGCTTTTTAGATACATCTTTTTACATTTAAATAGTACAATGTGGACAATTTCTATTGTGATTCAAATGGACGAATGTTAGTCTAAAAAGTAATATCAATTATTATTACCAGTATATTTCTTGGAAAGTAAGTATGCCATTCACATTGCAAGAATTTATTTCAAACACATTTTTAAATTTGAAAAATTTCATTAAATAATCATTTTCAATAACAAATAATATCATATAAAATTACAATATGATATTTTAAAATTCTTCTACTAAATTTGTAACAAGTAGAATATTTTCTTTAAATAAAGTTCATTGATAAATATAAAACTTTGTTGACATCTATTAAACCAAATTTTCCATTATTTATCGAGAGGCAATAATCATCTCTCTGTGACATTTGTGACATTTAAAATAAGGTCTTCTCTAAGATTAATTCAAATTTAGATATATTTCTAGTGCGTTAACATTATCGTCTAAAAAAATGTTTGGTTTTATTGTGAAACGTGGACTTATGTTATATTGTCAATGATATCTTGTGACCTAATAGCCTTTTAAACTATAGCCTTGTTGAACACTCTGACAGTACTTCCGTTCTTTCCTCTCGCTCTTTGTGCAAGAGAAATGGACTCCAAAGATGTTTGAGGTTTCGCTTGAGAGCACATTACCAATGACTCAGAACTGATCGTATTCCGAACCTTAGATGGCACATACTCGGAGTTGCATGAAATCTTGACAAATTTGAATGATTTCTCGCTTCATTAGTCTCATATCTATTCAACTCACGTTGAAAAAATTAAGAAGATATTCTATACTAGTCAAGTAATTTCCTTTAAATGTTGATTTTGCAATTTTTTTTAATTTATATAATTCAATCTTTTTAAATAATAATAACTACCGTAGAATGAGGTAAAGTCAATAAAAATTAACTGTTTTTTGGTACAACAATATTATAATTTAAATAAAATTCTGATCATTTTTTAACAATTTTTAGCTTTTTTCCCTAATCTTACCTATTATACAATTTTTAAGAAAATTAACATATGATATAATATAATAAACAAAACATTTTAAAGGCTAAAGTCGATCATTCACTTAAAATTAGTTGAAACTAATTTATTTTTAATGATATAAATAATTTGAACAATATTAGTCACTATTGTACAGAAAAAAAAGATTACGGGAATAATATCGAAGCGATTAACTAATAATTAATAATATAATAATTAAAATTATTACACAAAAAATTAAAGTTGAGAATTTTACTGAAAATGCAGGACTGTCTAAAACTGTAAGCGGAACAGTGCAGTCACGTGAATTGTTATCTTTACAGTCTAAGATTGCTAAGTTAACAGTCGATTATTTTCAGTAAATTGATTAAATAAAAAAAAATCAACATTTAGTAAATTTTGCTTGTCTGATGCTGTAGTCTCTTTTTTCACAGCATCAATGGCTTTTTAAGTACTTTGTTGTCTTATTTACAAAATTGCCTTGAAATATCAAGTTCTGTATAATTATGAGACATGATCGAATTTACTGCTAAAAAAAAAGTTTGTTTACATTTATATAGTTATCTGTTAAATATCATACATAAGAATCGATATTTTTACACAAATATATAAAAAATATATGTTCTCTAAAAAATATTTGATTAATAATTGTCAGTATTAGCTTGTTTAATTCTTTCCGCCGAATGTTGAAATATTGCAAATTTTCGTTTTTTTTTATGAAAAATATTTGAGAGCCAATGATAAAATTAAGTTAAATATAAAACAATTTTATTAAAATTAATTTATTTTACCATCAAAACTAGTTCGTTTGTTATAAATAATTGGCAAAAAATATTAAACATTTTTTTAAGTTTTACGATTTTTAAACTATAGAAAAATTTATGATTTTTTGCAAAACAGCTGACATTAAATTTCAGCTTCACTCATACATAATTATATTTATAATCTGTTGTTACGTAATTTTTGTGAATTATTTATTGTGCTTTTAAAATAATGAGTAGCTTATTATAACGTTCGTATAATTATGTAAAATTGTAATATATTTGTATACATTTCAAATGTATGACTCCAATCTGATACATTCATTATTGATCTTGCAAAATTGATTTCGTTACATACAAATATAATAATGCGATCTGTTGAACCAGAGTAAACAAATTTACCATTACGACTTCCGTGTACATTTCTATATTAGCAATGACGTATTTTACACAGTTTAGTGGCTTTAGATGTTTACTCGCTTACTAAATAAAAAATTGCAATAATGCTTTTTTATTTAAATTTATGTTTAATTTACGTGTCTGACATTATTCACAAGAATAAACATGACATTTTTAAATGACATTTTTGTTTAATTTTACGAATTAAATTTTGGAATTTTTTTCAATAATTATACAGATTTATTTAAAGTAAATAAATTAAAAGAGTGTAAATTAATTTTTTATTTCATTTCAAGTATTTGATCTGGTCTAAAATGCGATACTGTCAAATTTATAGCGCAAACATTGTCAACAACAACGGAATGATTAAGAACTTTTTCTATTCAAACGCAAAATTCACCTATTTTTTTTTCTATCTTGTTAAGCCAAAGGCAAAACAAGAAATTCTGTATGTCGTTTGCGGAAACTGCCAAGCGGGTAATAAATATTACGAGACATTCTCTTTGCGCTTTATTCGAGATGTAAATTTATGACGGGTTGTCGCCCAGTATTTGAACGCTTAGCGTAACAATTGTGAGAAAATTTCATACAGATAAGTTATGCGAATCGATAGTTTTGCTTACAAACTTCGACTTAATCGAGTCTTCGTGAATAGAAATTAATGGCATTTTAAAGAAAGACAGGATAAAAATACAACGCACTCCTGTAATGTTCACCAAACTTTGCTTTTGCTTTGTCATCGATGAGTATTTTGATAGAATTCAACTTTTCTCGTCATTTTGTGAAAATCCAAAATTGATATAATCTTTTTTTTTCTTTGTTTTGCAATTATAATTTTGTGTAGTTAATTAATATTTGCTAAAGATAATCTAAAGTTAAGCTAGAACGAAAGTTGCTCGTGATTAATTCAGTGGTTGAACTGTTTCTAAGTTTACATCTGTTAAATTTTGAATGCAATAAAGCCTGGTAATCATGTTTACAATTATCATGAAGTAATCCTTTATATAATTTTCGAACATTAATAATAATAATCACATTGAAAGTTTTAAACCTTTATCGTGAAGCAGATTAAGTTTTCAGTTGATATAACAATCTTAAAATTAAGTTAAAATTTTGAAATTTAATTATGACAATTGTGGTACTGCTCATAATAATTAGTAAGTACTGTTAAAATAAATGTTTTTTACAGAATTTTTTTTCATAACAAAATTTTATTAGCTAATATCTTTCGCGTACTAAAATTTTGTTTTGTTTTTTGTTTCACACCCGTTTTTATGCGTTTGTAAATACAGAGGGAAAAGAAGAGAAATACTATTCTGATTCAGTCTAGGATAGTTTAGTCTGGTAAAGTTTTTTCGAATACTATTTAAAGAAGGGGGGGGGGGCGAGTAAGAACGAGAAAGGAATTACGGACAGTGGCCCGAATTTAAGTGGAACCACTCTAGCATTTGCGTTTGGCCAAAGGAACTACGATAACCTGGATGAAATGGCCGATCCGGGAATCGAACCCGAGTCTCTCGAGTAAGAGTCAAGGGATTTACCCCTTTCCTAGACTCTCTCGGTACTAAAATGTTTATAAATTTTATGGTCAATGTATATCACTTTTTAAAATAAAGTATTTTATATATTGACTATATCTTGAACCCAATATTTTGAAAACATTGTTTATTAATTTTGTACAAATTTTAATTATAATATTACATGAAGCTATGTTACATTATTAAAATATATAACAGATTGATTACAGTAATTATATATGATATTTTATCCGAGTTATAAAACTAATTAATTTTACTATAAATAATTAATCCTAAAATTATTAAAAATTATTTAATTAATAATACGACGAAGATTAGCATAACTAATAGCATGTCTGTCTATTTCATAGATTCAGTTCTAATTTTATAAACCAATAATATATAATTAATAATGTTGAAATTTGCAATTATTAATGAACAAATTAACATTTGAGTTAATATATATAAATCGAATCAATGAAACTGAAAATTTGGTTTAACAAATTTGGATTAAATCATGTTAATGCATTTTTAATTGCATAATAACAAAATAAACGTTCAATTACTTATTACTTAACATTTTTTATTAGTTTAATAAATTTCATATATTTTTACGAAACTGATGGAATGAAACTTCATTTGAACAAACAAAAATAATAACAATATTGAAAATCATGCAGGATAATTGTAGAATATTTAGTGGAAAATAAAAACTGTGAATTTAAAAAACTTGATTATATGAAAAAACGAAAATTGCAAATATTACAACGAAAACCTTTATTTCAAAAATAAAAAATTACAAATGATAAAATCAATATGTTTGTAGTTCTCTCGTTTTTATCAATTTTTATCTGATTGTATACAACTTTTTCATTAGCACTACTTAAATTGAATTTTATCCGTGCTATCATTCGATAGTGATAGTAAATCTTGAAAAATTGTATATATAGAATCATTAAGAACCTGCGAGAAGTGATTCGTGCTTCGCTTGAAATTTATAATTCAAGTGATTACTGGCTTGTAATAACCAAGTCATTTAGATAAAAATGTGTTCAAACAATACGTTAAGATGGCTACTCGAAGCAATTACGTAATTACTTTTCAGAAGAATAATTGACATCGTTGTCAATTTGTGTGGCACAAATTTTGTTACAAATGTTAAATTTCAATTCATTTCAAATTATTTAAATTGCTACATTTCTTTGAAAATGAATAAAAATTTATTTAATTGAATTTTTTATTTCATTCACCGAAATAAATTTCACTCTCGCAAAGTTCTTGATAAAAATAAACGTTAATTAGAACAGACAAATTAACTCCATTTAGAAAATAAAAAATTGTTACTTCTTTTATCACGCACATAAAGTGCAAAGTATTACGCTGATAATTATTTTCGATTCGAATCAATATTCTTTTCAGAGTCATTTAAAAGAGATACTTAAATACTGCAATTTCTCTGAATTTATGTTAAAATAACCAAATAATGTTTTTGAAAAACACAACTTTTACCGTCTGGATAGTGGCAACAAGAATCAGCAGCATTTAACCCAGTTTCTTGATTCAATTTCGACCTTTCTGGATTTTATCTTCAACTTTGTTCCTTACGACTTAGAAATAGGCACCTTAATTTTAGACTTGATTCTTTGTTGGTTTGGTTTTGGGATTTTTGAGAAAGTCCCCGTAATGTTATTTGACCCAATGCTCACAGTCTTAAGCATAAGACTTTGCTCCATTTAAAATCTAATTACTTTAACAGTATGCTTTCAAAGTAGATATACATTTATTTTTCCACTAAGATTTCATTTGATGTTTTTTTCTTATCTTTTTTAAACTCTTATTTTATTATTTAATAAAATGTATAGATCAAATTAAATGTAATTGTTTATTTTGTAATGTATAATTATAAAATTTCATCAGCATAAACCCATTATTTCTTATCGCGAAGACGATATAGTAAAATGTTATCTGCACTAGGGTGTCCGTTATTTTCGAAAGTTTCAAATTTTTAAGATTACCTCCCAGAATACTTTTTAGTTTGATGTAAAAAATTTTCTGGAATTTGTTTAAATTTTTTTGTTTGAATTAACCCGTGACACCGAGGGGTCAAATTTTGGGATTTAATATGGGTTTTGGCCTTCTCATCGTTTAAAAAAACCGTAGTTTCGCCATTTTTCAATACAAATGTTTGAAACTTTGCATACTCATGTTTTTGACATCACTGAATCCAAATCTGATGTCAAAAATGGACATTTCATTACATGACATGTCAATTGACATCTGTAAATTGCACTGTCAACAAATCTTTTTTACAAAAATGTGTATTTTTTAGGTATTTTGAGTATTTTTATGTAATTTATGGTCGCTAAAATCAAAATTAATGTCAAAATCAGTATTGTAATACATGACAGCTGTCAACTTAACTTTAACAAATTATCTTTTTGACAATATTTATTTTTGAAGTGTTTATAGTATCTTTACACAGTATAATTCTCAGCTGTCATGTAGTAGAACGCTGATTTTACCACGTTTTTTGACATTAAATTTGATTTTAGCAACCAAAAATAACATAAAAATACTCAAGAAATACACATTTTTTAAAAAAAAGAATTTTTGACAATGTGATTGACAGCTGTCATGTAATGAAATGTCAATTTTAACATCAAATTTGGCGAAAAATGGCGAAACTACATGTTTTTAAACACTACGTGTTGAGAAACTACGTAGTGAGAAGGCCAAAACCCATGTTAAAAATCCTAATTAAACTTTGACTTCTCAGTGGCACGGGTTAATTCAAACAAAAAATCTAAAACAATTCCAGAAATTTTTGTTCATCAAACTAATAAGTATTCTGGGAAGTAATCTTAAAAATTGGAAACTACGGAAATTAACGGACACTCTAATAAGAATATTTTTCAGCGATAGATTGCATGAGATATGCGTTGATGGAATAAAAAACACAACGAAGTAACATATTTTTAAGACCGTAAAATTGTATCACGAAAACGCAATTGTCTACGGTTATATAAATTTTGTTAAAAGCAGAAATGGTTGATACGAAACAGAATTACGACTTTGAAGTTTGTATTAAGTGTATCTCAACGAGACTTATTTTTTTTTGCACATAAAACTGTGGCTTATATATAGTAGAGGCAAAAAAATGTATTCTTTGAAAAAAAGTACGCATTTAATGCAAAATGCAATTTGCCATTCAAATTTATTTATAGTCACATTGTACGCATCATTTATGTGAGCTTTGATTATATGTTGTATAATAATTGTAATTGACATGCTTTCAGAAAGTAAATTTTTTGCCTCTATTTTGCAATCAAAAAACAATTTTGTTGATTTTAATTTGATTCTTTTTGTAGTCGCGGTGACGTTATACAGTCTAGCAATTTACTGAAAAGATAAATTGAAATTGCTGTAGAAATAAAACAATATGCTTATAAATTATTTTATGCATATGTTAACAAAAATAAAAATTATTTATCAAGTTGAAAAATGTAATTTTTTAAAGCTAAATTATGTTATTTTTTAAAACAAATAAATCATTTAATATACTTTCTGTATTATATTTATAACTAAACTTATTACCTAAGACATTTTATGGAGTCACGAAATGTGTATTCAGTAAATTAGTAGTAAATTAATTAATTTTGGTGCAAGTTTCATCTAAATGATTTACTACAGTGCAAATTAGTGTTCCAGCCAATTTAATAATTATTTTAACAACCATTGTTTTAAAAAAACTTTTATTCTATTTTTTAAAGGTTTGCTGCTGTTTGCTTTTAAGTTCAATAAAAGTAAAAGTTCAGTATCATGTACATCGTTACTTTTAATGTAGACACAAGAAAATGTGTAGCTGTAATAATTCAACAGGTTATGGAGTAAAAATTAGCTTGTTAACAGCAGAACAAGTTTCGTTAGACAAATAATTTCTTCTCTCTTCTTTTTTATTAAAAAACAAGAGATAATAATTATCCTTTGAGAAGGGTGAGAAATTAAACCAAGTGAAAATTCAATATTGAAATGTTCCGAAATTTACTGGATTGAGTTTTCTTTGCTTTTAATATTAAAAGTTTAAAGAGAAAGCTTGAACAAAAAATAAAACGTCAAAAAGGTACCTGTTGTCCCAGATTGAAATATTTCGTTTTCAAAGACTTTTTCTTTATATTAATTATAAAAATAATTAAACAAGTGTATCTTTCAATAAGTATACAAAATGTATTGAAACAATTTAAATAAAAAAAGTTCTTGTATAAAAGAAACAAAAATTTTTATTAAAAATTGAATTTTTCTGAAAAAAAAACTTCGTGTCTCTGAATACAAAAGTTGAAATGTAAGTTTCAAATTTCAAGCATTAAAATTGTTGATCTTTTAGTGAAAAAGATTACAAAGTTAATAGCATGATTAAAATGTATAACAGATATAATAAAAATAACAGATACTGTATATTGTTTGCATGGATTATACATACATCATAGAATTGTTTAAA